>JACJUY010000161.1:292119-323215 GCA_014220935.1 Platorchestia sp. MABIK | reverse complement strand
ACAAAAAGGAAGCCTACCTAACCCTTAGCTCGGGCCCTCACATAGTCCCCCTGGGAGCGCTAATTCCCATAGGTACAATACTTGTATCCCCCTGAGGGGAACATTCTCTGGAATGGTGCGTAATAACTGATCATTATACGATTGCCCACAAAAGTAATATAGATTTCAAAGTTAAAAAGATCATGCCAGTTTTGCCCCAGCTTCAATTCATTGTCTGACATCTATGAATGGAATTCCTCTTATATTTAGGATAACAATGAATTGGGTTTACTGAAACCAGTAGCTAATCGGTATCTTTGAAATTGCGTGAAAGTAATACGAGTAAATCAGTAAATTTTACAGTAACTATTATTTGGCGACATCCTATAGTGTACCACAGAAAAGTAATAGAATAATTCGTACCTCTACCAGGTAAAACAAACGATTAAGGAAGAGAAAGGTCAGAGAGGACAGCAGGTGGCTCAAACAACTTCTGTATAAACGCAAGCAATATAGGAGACAAATACAACGATTTACTGTTGTACATATTCACACAGCTGCTTTAATCTAAGGTGTAAACGTAACTAGCGACACCCGTTGAAAGCGGAAAATCTGTGTGTATGGTGCATGATCAGGAAGACTTTTACCGGACCACAGATCAAGAAGCGATCAATAAAAAACGAGTTTTTCCGTAAAGAGTGTAAAAGAAAATCTTGGGGCTGCTTCTTGTTTAGTCATAGACGCCAAAACAGTGTTCAACTTTCAGGGTCAATGCTCTATTTATACGAGCAAAGTATTTGAGGAAAGAACACTTCGTACTTTCATTTTGAGTATCATATTCATATTATGATAAGCATCAATTTAAACAAAACGTTATTTTCTGAAAGAAAAATCAAATAAATTTGCATTATTTCACTTAACACCTACGTCATTCTGTAAAACTTTATTGAAGCCAAAGGTATGGCTCGAGTTATTGAGCAGGTTCAATCGTCCTTCAATAGGTACACCGTCGTTCTACCCAAAAAGCAACCCTTAAAATAAAGCATCGCCTTGCCGCAATCGTCAATGTTCAACAAAGTCAAATCAGGAGGCTCGAAGATTTTTTTCTCTTCCTAGAATTTTAGTGATTCAAAGACCTAAAAAAGGGAAAATCTTTACTGCTGTCACAACAATAAATGCGGCTAAGGGAAAGAAAAAACCTTCGTCCCAAACGCAGTAAGAAACGTCGTCAGGGTCGTGCCTTAAATGAACACACCGGGCTACAATGGAAGGATAAGGCACCGCTTTTATAAGAAGTGTCAGACCAAAATCCGTCAGCTCGGCAGGGATATTGTTCAGGCCATAGAAAGGCAACTTTAGGTTCGTTTTTTATCTTCTTGTATCTGGGATGGAGAGGCATACATCGAGTGAAGCAAATGGTACAAGTATAAGGTCGAGATCACACCGATATCAACACAAAAGACAAGGAGGGCCCTGGGTCCCACGGGTGAAGTGCATGCGCTGGCTGAAATCAACAGGTAAATAAAGCAGGTGCAGGCACGTGGTTGTTCGACAGCGATTTGACTCAATATAGACACAAAACTGAATCTAATCTGTAAAGTTCAATTCTCATATTATGGATGAATAAAAAAAAGATTTTAAGTTGGTTTCTTCAACTATATCCGTTAATAATTTTCAGAGGGATTTTTTTGTGATTGTTTTAAAAAACAGTTCAATCTCACTAACACGTGGGCGGTTAAACAACATACATGTCTCGTAGTCCATACAAGGTTGCAGTCCGGCTTACTAATAGCCGCTGTTTAGTTTTGTCTCTACTTTGGTTCTCAACTAACAAGAATATTTTAACTTTTTTTACGATGAGTCTTTGGCGTTACTTAACGCAATGATTTAATTATATTCTATCGAGTACACTAGAGTGCATTTCAATGAGACTTACATATTTTCAGGCTCCTGCAAACGTATTGAGCGATTTACACGAAATGCAAAGCATTGCAAATTCGAAGAGCTCAAGTCAGTCAGTCTTAGAAAGTATATTAAAAATAAGTGTTTGTTACAAAGGTGTGTCTCCTATAGGAATTGCTTTAACTAATAACAATTCTGTATTGTTTAATTTATGAATGATTCCTTCAATGAGGCATCAGCGCTTCAAATTTGACTTGCTCCCGTGCACTACGGCAGGATCTCGCCCGTGGAGGGCACAGAATACAACATGCGTACACTCTAAGGGGATCGCACCCTTCGACTATAGGGTCAGTCGCACCTTCCTCTCTGTGACGTTGAGGGCGCGGTGATGTACAACACAAAGAGGCCAACAAAACAAGGTAAAAATATTATTATTGAGGCATAACAGACAACTTAAAAACAATCTCGCAGCACAAGAGCAAATACTGCTTTTGAGCTACCACAGCAAGAAAGCTTTCCTTTGAGAAATCTTTTTCTACAATCCCCGTGCCACAAATGGCCACTAAAAAACTACAGTGTTCTTGATAACGATAATTTTATACATCGAAAGAGTTACGTTGATCATAGCAATGATCATAGCTCACGCAAATAGTTTTAGAAGTAGGGTACTTTTGAGTTAGGTACACAGAAGGACCGTTGTAACTCTAAAAATCAACATGAAAATAAACTTTTCAAATTGCAAAAATTTATCTGCAATGGCTCGGAATACAAATTTAAGTTTGAAGAATATAACAATGTGTTTACTCTATTAGAATATTTGAATAGTAAATATGTTCAATAAGACAACAAATAAAAAACACTGAAAATCCGACGAACATTTGAGAGTTTCACAGCCAAGCAGCATGTCTGAGTTGACCGGCGGGTTTTTGAGCACAGCTGGGTCCTAAAATGCGGAGATCGTAAGAACATGGGCTGAAAGTAGAATATTTAATATCATGCTCTCAAAAACATGTCGTTTTTAACGAAGCGTTGCTTAACTGACGAGTTTGGTGATACGACAGATTACTGCCATTATGATGTGAGACGCTCCTGTGCTGTGAATAATAGGAGGACAGTGATGCTCATGCGGAGGCTCCTGCAGAAGTCACACACTCTTGCATACCATTGAGGTCAGCGAGGTTTCATGAAAAGTCTTTGTTTTCTAGGTGCTAACAAATTGTTCTTTCGTTTTTAACGCAGAAACTTAGGGTTACGTGTAGAACAATTTTTAAACTATTAACACTATTTAATTTTTCACTGTTATTTGATCCATCGGTTCTTTTTTCATCCTAGGAATGAGATTTTCCTGAAATCGGTTTATTTCATTCAAAAAAATTTGCTACTTGTTACCGAAAATTTTGCTACAGTATGCTTACACTTTGTTCATCAATAATGAATTAGTATATGGAGAGGGCAAAATATACTGCAACAAAATCTACCGTCTCAGTGATGAGGACGAAAGCTTCAGGCATGATTTTGAATGTAGAAGACCTCAGCCAAGATTGTAGGATTGTTTTAAAGAATAGAACGATTTGGAGCTTTGTTACAAAATGAAACTCGTGCCGGCCTCACGACAAGAATTTCTGGAGAGCAAGAAAACTCTTCGTAAGGATGCAAGGCGGAGCAGTGAAGGAGAATGATGACCTTTTAGTCACTGTAATGCTCTGTTACACACATCAAAAGAGAGAAATTTTGGATTTGTTTGTCAAATATTTTCCGGGCATTAACTTTAAAGTGGTTTTAGTTGATAGTTTCAAAATAGGCTCATTTTTTCGTTTCAAAGACATTCTTCCTACAGCGATGCAGGCCTCCCTAATTTACAAATTTTGTTGTGCACGATGTGCATCTGAGTACGTCGGCTTGACGTCGCGTACTGTAGGCTGTAGGGTGGCCGAGCATCGAGGTAGGAGTTACCGCACACGGAATATTTTAGCTAGTCCTTCACATTCAGCTATTAGGGATCATTCAGAGAATTGCAATAGCCCGTTTGACATCAGTAATTTTAAAATTCTCACTAGATCTAAATTTGCCTCCGATTTAAGGATTTTAGAGTCTCTCTTCATTTTAAGAAATCAGCCGATTTTAAACAACCAACTTAGTTCTTTTCCGTTGTCAATAGTTAACAGGCAGGTTTTTTTTTTAGGTTAGGTCTTTGTTTTGCTTGTTTGTTCAATTTATCAACTGTCAAATTCATTTCATGCTTTTTTCAGGTAAATTTGTTTTGCTGAAGATGAGCGAATGCTCGAAACGTTCAATTTTATTGTTTTACTTGTAATTTTGAATTCGAGTAAATGTTTTATACGGTATTTTTAGTTCTCTCCTCTTTACTTTACATCAAAAGATCCCTGAATTTGAAGCAGATCGCCTCGCGCGGTTTTCCCCGTACAAACTGAACACAAGACAGGCTACATGCTCGACGTTGGAAAAATCATAACTAATGATGCTATGTTAGTGATCAGCAGCATCGAAGATTAAATGCGAGGCGAACAAATTTTTCACAGTTAATAATCAGCGGAGGAAGAGTAGGCCAGTTATATTATATATTGTGTGTTTTTGCCACGCTGTTACAAGAAGAGATCGAACAAATGTATAATATAATACCTACAACAAATTTAGAGAAAAATACAAAAAGAGGACAAAAAGAATATGAAACTCAAATGTGTTGTTTAGCATGGCTGACTGAGTTGGCTAAAGCGGCTTTGCTACAAAATAAGTGGAAAAATGCATATTCGCGTAATCGTATTCACAGCCCGCAACATTATGGTTATGAAGACGTACTTGTAGTAGGGGCAAAGGAGCTCTTTCGTTCATGAAGACAGATTCGATTGCCTGTAGTGTTCCTGCTCGTCCTCATAGGAGAAAAATCTTCACGATGACGCATCTGATATGGTGGTGGCACAAAAATTGAATTAATTATTCCGGCGAACCACAATTACAAAAAAGGAATATCCGTGGGTGTGTTAACTATTCTTCGTAAATACGATACGAATAGAAATGGCTCCTGTTCAAATAATAATAAAGCCAGAAGGTGCATTGATTAGTCATAGTGCATCTGATATAAAATTGAGTAATTTTACCCGCCAATATGGGTATTAATTACCCGGAAGAGGGGGTAATTAATAATACAAAGCTGGAAAAGTATTAATTTTCCAGTATATTAACTGCCAAAGTATGATTTACCTTCTTCCGCCCTTATTTAAATAAAAATATAGGACAAACGTCCCTAATATCCCGTACACACATTTATTTCTCTGAAAGGATCTTCAAACCACCGTTTGTCCTCAAGGATCGAGGTCACCAAGGTGCGTTGAAGAACAGTGTTAAAAGCATACTCTTTTTTGAGGGAGGTAACTTGTACATTTAAAAACTTAACATATATTCTAAATCATATCATCACCCTGCATTGGCCTGTGAATGAACCCCAAAATCCATCTAATGAACTTTTCACATCAAACTGTTAACTCGGGTTGGTTTGTTCCATCCTGCGAAAGGAATCAAAAGCTTGCATTATATTCCAAGTTGGTATCGTGACAGCTATAATAACTGTAGTATCCTAGTCCCTAAAGTTGCGATGTGTACAGAATCAGCGACAGAAACTGAGCAAGACCAGGTGATGAAATGAGGATCAGAGAATGCACATAAGAAGCACTAGGGTTACGTTCGGTAATCAGTGGTCGAAAAGCACAGACGAAGGAGCTTGTGAAAACACGAATAGCAGAAAATTGAACAGAAACCATATCAGCAAACAATACCGCATTACACAAAGGGCGTCGACAGTAGGAACAGAAATAAAAACACTAAGAACAGGAACATCTATAGGAGCTGGAACTATCATAGAAGCAAGATTAGCAGTCAGAACAACAGCATAAGCCAGATGATTAGGAGCAGCAGAAGCAACAGCAAAAACAGCAGCGACAACAACAAAAGTTGCAGGCACACCAAGGTGGATGGGAAATCATAAAGAGAATCTGGAAGTCGGTAGCCGTGGGCAGGCGCCTTATCAGCATCCAGAATCTCTGAGGAAGCTGGTCCAGCTTTTAGATACCAGACGCGGCCAGAACGGATCTTTTCCGGACAATCCATTGTAAGCGCAAAAATTGTTGATGTTGCTTGAGATGCCATGTTTTTAGAAACACAATATGTCAAATGCCCTACGGTGTTAGTAATGACACAATACCAAGCGGCTTCGGGTCAGAATCATGCATTGTGTAATACTTTTCAAAACCGGACACGAGGGGTAAATATATTTCTCATCAAACGTAACACAAACTACTTATATTCCTATAGCCACAATAACCGAACGCAACAGTTGATCACAATTTTTTTCTGTGTCCATCATAATTCAGTGAAGGCAATCAGAAAATTGATAGAAGATATGAACTTGAGTTGAATTGCGGTCGATGGCATCTTCCGTAATGACTACGAAGAGCTCCTGAAGTGCCGATGCCCAACCCCGTTATTATCGGCCGCACAGTTTAGCTCGAAAATATGACCCTATCTGTACGCCCAGCAAAATACACTGAAAAGAAGCCGCAACGATCAAATCCCGGAGAATCGAAATGGGTGAATGATTTTCTCGCCAAAAAAATGGAGGCCGAGAGTAAGACGACGAGGCTTTAGGAGCATCGAAGGGAACCGCGGTGGCAGGTGCAACATCCACGTAAGATTTCGAATGCCTCGAGGCAATAAACCAGTTTCACTGGAGATCAGATGCTGTTTCTTGATGTATATATTAACGAACAGAAAAGTTTCTTCAGTTTTTATGGATAAAATAACAATATATGTTTATCATGTTCGATTGACTCGTACAGGTTTTGCTACAAACAATGTTCATATAGTCTTAGTTTTCAAGGAAACCATTCTATTCCATGGACTGAACGAAACACACAGGAAAGGGTGAAGACGCGGTCCGGTGTGGTATTTCCTGCCTCTTACATTGCCTCTTCCCATATTGCTTCGCTGGTAGTTCATGGTCAAGAGACGTTCCTAATTTCGACAGTCAGTGCTTTCCCGAGGCAAAAATTTTTTGTGGAAGTGAAAGCACCTGCTTCTTGACGGTCTTAGAATCACAGGAGTCCGCTCATGCCACGCATTCCAATTTTATAACTTGCAGGTGTAATAAAATGTTTGAAAAAGTTAGAAGTAAAGTATTAGACCTCGCTACCAGTGTTTTTCTTCGTTGCACATCGGGAAGGAAGGATGAAATACATAATTTTAAATTCTGAAAATGTAATTTTTCAGCACCGAATTGTGACGAAAAGATTTACAGTACTTTTAATTAAGCTCATAAGTGCAAATTGATGATGATTTCGGGTTACTTGAACAACATGTGTTGGCCAAACTATAACATTTGAATGGGTTCATAAATTGAAATAAATTAGTCCCAATTATTTTCCAACGCCTGAATAATGAAGTAAGCAATTATTTTCAAGTCAAAATATAAATGGAAGGTTGCAATGAGAATAATGAAAAACAGTTATGTTTACCGTTTTGGTAAAACATCGTAATCCTCCCACTTAATCTTAGAAGGCTTCAGACAATAAATATTTTTTTCTAATAAAACTCATGTCATACCCGAGCTAAAATTTTATTTACTACATTAAAACTTTCATCTTGATAAACAGTCAGCTATTGATTTGACGATTTGAAAACTGAGTGAAACCAAGTGCTGCGTAAAGACACTCAAGAACAAGTGTCCATGAGTGTTGTGTGCTGCACCAGCGAGGCTGCACCAGTTTTGCTCTCCATAAGCAAATTCTTGGGGAGTGCAAATGCAAAACTGCTGAAAAATTGCATTTAAGAGAATCGTTATTTGATATTTTTATTGTGAGCTAATCGCCGGCCAAATCTAAAAAATTTAAGCTGCTCACATCGTGCTCCAGTATAAAAAACGAGTGAAAAAGTAACGCTGAAATAAGGGCGCACACGAGAACACGCAATTAAAACTAAACGTGCATAACATTGCTCGGCATAACACGAATTGTTCCAAAATGAAGTACATAATACCTCTGGCATAAAACGATGCTGGCACAAGAAACGGGATGGAAGTTCGGAATGTGACTCGGAGACCGCTGGACGGCCGCTAAAACACGGTGATGCCCCAGGCAGCATAAACAGTGACCGGCGGCGGGTCGGTCCAGGCTCGGGCCGGGTGATACCAAAACTGACGTACCGATCTCGGAGGTGCCCGCGTCGGTACCTGGCTGAGCCTCAAATGCCCGGTGGGTAGCTATCACCTGCGGCAGTGGGTACCTAGTAAGCAGGTAATATGAGGGACTCCGGCTGCCTCTCAGCATGGGGTTGCAAGAATTTAGAACCTAAAAAGGAGCAGTTCAGGTTGAGCTCAGAAAAATTACTAACTCAGAATGTTGATTAGCCATGGGCAAGGGCGAGATAGATCATCTCACGCGGGTGTTTCCTAAATGAACAGAAGCGCTAAAGAAGCCCAAAACATTGAGTGGTGGAATAAATTTTCTTCGCACCTGACATTCTTAACAAAATATTCCAAAACGTGGACACGAATTTCCTAGAACTTCGGTGAAAGACACCGAAGGCAGCACACATCCAATGTAATTTTATACTCTCACGGGACACTAAGTTATTGATAGAAATTTTTCACGCCTGTTAATATTTATGTTGAAATAATGACCAAATCACTGACAACTAATAAAAGTTGTTAGCAATTCAGTGATGAAATTTGAAATAGAAATGCTCATATCTGCACGTGTCATATGTGCGGTAAAAAAATCAGTGCTGCATGAAAACGGAAAATATATGAAATTATTATTTTGAACGAAAGTGTTTGCGTACATCAAGGAAAACATGTCACAGATGCACAGCAAAGGAAAAAGACTAAGGTCTATCAGAATTTTATGGATAAGCTAAATCCGTCGCAATTTAATTAATTGTTCGCATTTTGTTCGTCGATCATTTTTGGTTCACAGTTTAAAGTACTGCGCTGTGAGAAGTTTCGTTCTCGTAAATGTTTTTAAAATCCAATATACTTTGGTGCTTGAATAATAAAGCACCCGAGATTGACGGCGGCATTGTTCAAAGGTTCAAGGGTTCAGCGACCAGATTTCCAAAGAATTCACGTCCCCGTAACGCTACGGTTGGTGGCAAAATTTATAAATTGACCAGATCACGCTAAGCGCTGTTGGTTCATCAGACGAAATCCTTAAGTTTCAGCGTTTCTTAAATAAAGCGTAAGATAAACGACATATAGAAAAGCCAAGTCAACGTAGGACTTATACCACGGTGATGTCCATAAAATCTGACCCCTGGCAGGTTGAGGCGCAGTGGTCTGGATTGCAGACGAGGGCAGTCGGAAATGCTATAATGGCAGGTGATCTCATGAGCAGGGAGGGCCCAGCTGCCAGGGCACAGGGCACTTCAGGGGAGTGGCGCTCCAGCTAAGCGTGCCTTCTTTACTCTTTTCATCTCCTAAGCTCGCAAAAGTTTTGTAAAACGCTCTTAAAATACGGGCTCACTTCATTCATGCTCTTAAACGCTTTTTTTCAGAACAGGTTCTCATGCTAACATAGAGCAGCATTTTCTTTACATCAGTATCATCTTTCGTTGAACGGGCTTGTATTTGGAGACACAAAGCCTTTTGGGCTCATTAGAATGGTTACAACTGTGTAACTAATCGCGTGAGGAGCATCAAATTAGAAAACAATTTGTTACATTTTGCTGTTGGAAACGAATAGATGCTGAATGTACAATTAGTTTCATGTTACGTACTATTTTGACCGGTTGGTTGATTCACTTTATTCAAAGCTGTCAAATAATGTAAACAATTGTAAAAGTTCATTGAATGATAACGCACTTCAAGAGATTTCTTGAAACACAATTTCTGAGGAGGCAGTGAGAATTTCGCATAAACTGAAAAGAACTGACAGTACTCAGAATACAGCAGAACAAAACATTTCATGTGAAAAGTCGATGGCACTCTTATATTATTAGCTATTAATGAGATTAACTGATTGATTATAAGAAAGTTTTAGCCTCCCTTTACCACAACAAAGATGTTCAAAGAGAGGAAGGATAAAGGCATCATTTAGTTTGGAGTTAAGGGAACCGGAATCTACGCACAGGGTGCATAAAAACAGTAAGCTAAGAAAAAAGTTCATGAAACAAGGTCAAAGTTAGAGAAGAAAGTAGTAGGTGCAGAAAAACAGGACAGCAGTGAACCGAAAAAAGATGGTTCGTATAAAAATTATTCTTTTTCAACAAAAAGAAGGCATACCTAAAATTTTGCTCGGGACCTCACATAATCCCCCTGAGAGCGCTAATTCTCATAGACACAATAATTGAATACCCTGATGGAAGCAATCAATGAGGAGAAAATAGTAATTCATAAGAAAAAACACCTACGAATGGAAGCATAAAGTGCCGCTACTGAACAAATAGAACTTGTAGTTGTAATTCAAGGATTTACAAAGGAAATGTTGGAAAGTCGCAATTCCATCCACAAAAATACACTGAAACTTTAACTTGCCATCAGCAAACAGTAGAAGACTAAAATTTAGAACTCAAAAATCAAGTGCTATTAAAATTGTGTTCAACACGACGAGTGCGTGATTTACTGAGGCTCAGCGTCGCTACAAAAAACGCAAGGGCGCGGTACAATGCAACAGAATTTAATATCACATATTTTGGTGAAAACATCCCCTAAAATACGCTTACAATGATACTTTTTCCACGATTGCCAAAATTTAAACTCCGCTGCTGTCCCAGAATAAATGAATGTTAGATGCTGAAAGAAAAATTGCATTATGAAGCAGAATTACGGCTGATGAAAAACCCAATTTCACCCTTTGCTGATCGTCCCTCAAAATTGGGTTCCCTTGTTTCTCATGCTTAGTACCATAATGCTACAGTCGTTTCAAAGACATCTGAAATCTTAGTATTATATACAATCTCTCTGAAACCTTCCATGAAGGACGAGATTGTTTTCTTGCGTAATTACAGTAGATGTTTTAGATAGATTCCTTCATACGATTATGCTGTGAGAAGCATAGCAAAACTTATGTAATGTCGCTACGTTTAGAAGACAAGCCCATTCATTTTTTGAGATAATACAACGTAACTCAATACGCAAAACTGACGTAAAAACTCTTGCCTTGAACACGATATCATCAATGAACTATTTTTGGCCATTCGAACATGCACACTTGATGCCCCAGACAAAAAAATATTGCCTGCTCAACATTTCAGGTATTTGCTCCTATTTTGGCTGTTTACCAAGCCGGCTATCATATAAGCTCAGGAAACACGCTGGTCAATGCAGTAAAGTGATCGAATTAAATGTCCTGGCGACGAAGCATGGATCACCCAACCTGCTCAGCAAGAAAACAAGTCTAACGAGGGAACTTCCCCGCATTGGAGCGAAGGGGAAATACGAGTGCGCTGTGAGAACGCATGAGTGACCTTCAGTGGGCGAAAACAGTTCCGAACTGTAAATAAAAGAGACAAAATGTCAAGCCTGATCTGTTTGCAATGGAGTCACTGAATGATGCTTCGAGTATATGAGTTATTGATGTTAGAAACATGCTATTGTGTCGGTAGGAAGATTGGTGACACCATATGTAGGCTTCACTAATTAAATTTAGGAGCCATTGACTCAAACTGTGTAATATCCTTTATCAGAGAGCAAAACGCATTTGAAAAAACACATTTTATTAACTAAGTTTGGTACCGAACGAATGAAAAATAAACTTTATTGAAACTCAGAGCATTAACTCCAAAAAATCCCTCGGGTAAAGTGCTTGCTGGCACATGCCCATCCAGCAGCCAATGATGAGGCGCATGCGGATTGAATCAGTGTATGTAGAGTAAGATATGACCTGATATTCGATCCATGTTAAGGTAAACTTGTAGCTCCAAAAAATAGTAACCATAAAAACACGAACAATATGCTACTTTAGATATTGATGAAAACATGCATATCCAGTTGTAAATACAAAGTTATCACTCACTTTATCTGCATAATCTTAATGAGCAGACAAAACGATCCGGAAACAGTTTAGTAATCATTAATTAGAGATAGACAGCACAGTATGCCGTCAAATCTATTTTAAAGTTCTTATTTTACCCCAAACTCAGAATCAAATAAGAAATTTTTTTGCTTCTATAGACAGAGAGAGTAATAAAGATGTCGTAACTACAGACAGCATCGACTTTCTGTCGTTTCTTTTTCTAAAAGAGAGTAAAAGAAATAGCGTAGCTTACGGACATAACCGACCGGATCAGCATTTATCAGAGATCGTGCTCCAAGCCGAGAAGGTTTCACTTCTAAGGATAAGTCCTGAGACTTAGTCACGCACTCCGGCCATTCTTCACTCATCCGCTAGCGGATAATCGACGACGTTTTCCGCAAGCTCAGGAACCTTTTCCAGATCAATCTCACTGACGGAAATGCCTGCGTACAGCACACTGTTTTCTGCACAATGCGTGTCTTCCAGCGTTAGTAATAAAAATTATCATTTTCTTCATCACATCATAACCGGATTGGGCGTGCTAGCAGCTTTCTTTCATAATGCAAGAACATTCTTGTTTTAACAGCTGCGTCGATCATCTTCGGGAGAGAAGCGGAGTAAAAATAAAATCCGAGCAAAGATAGAATTGCAAATTAATTAGACATTTAGAATTTTCACAAACTTTCTTGGGAAGAAGAGATGAAGTGTGAAAAAATAATGCCTCTTTCAACTGTTAATAAACATTTAATAAATTCTTTGGTTCGCAGAGATTGAATGTGCTGAAGACGAGTCAGTCAACTCTGATGGACTCGAAGCTTTTTTAGGACGGGGTTACACAACAAGTATGTACTGTAATCATTGTAAGACGAGCACAAATATTAAAAAAGACAAACAGATCCAATTTCCTCGTTACAGCGTAAGTTTGCTAGCATGAAAAAGTCGGTATGTGCAACCAGCTAAGGAGTGACACCGTTTGGAAGCTACACCGTAGTGTCGCAGAAGCACCAGTTGACGTGAGACCGTAATGTGGTGCTTTCGAAGCGCCCGTACTTCATCAGTGCATCGGCAATGCAAATTCTCAAAAGAAATGGTTCAACTGGAAAATTAAACGCTTCTGAAAATGAATTGTGAATTTTTCAATTCTTCGAATTTTGTAATTTAACTTACAAAAGTGATGCATGCACAATTTAGGAAGTAAATTTTACCGAGTTTTTGTATAATCCATATTTTCGTTGCAAATTAGCCCGTAAACCTTGACTCTTTTATGTTTTTTTCATTTACGTTCTATCGCAGAAATGTTTTTTACAATAAAATTCAAACCCATGAATTACACTGAAGTTAGAAGTGGCTGGCCAAAGCTATTGCTGAAAATCACGCCCACATAAATGAGATAGGTAAAGAAGAAGACACGAGCAGTGAATTTAGAAATTTAAACGCCTGAAAAATAATGATCTACATCAGATTCTACGTCAGTCATAAAGCGAGTCACGTTTGTTTCTCTGAAAGGAAATAACGAAAATGGACACTGTGAAACTAAAGTTCTAATTATATATTCAGAGCAATGAAGCATTAGCTGACTCTGTACACCTCGCGGGCAAGATTTGCCACAGCTGCAGAGAATAAAACATAGATTACTCTGTTGTGTTCCAAGAAATATATTTTCCCGCACGCAAATGCAACAAAGACACAGTATGCCAGAAAAGAACAGAATGTTGATATCAGTTATAGCAACGATCACCTGTCGCTTCCTCAGGATCTTCTTGAATTTGCCCAGAACGGAAACATTGCCAGCTGCCGTCCGGCGCTCCGGCAGATGGTGCGGAAGCAGAGCCGTCTTTGCCATAGATATCGACGCAGATTGTACCATGAAACTGTCTGTAGTTGAAATATATTTGCAAAATTATGCTATCATAATCTTGGCAGGACGTACGTGCGCCTGCTGGGAGGGCTCACGTATTTCCTTAAACTAAAACAAATACGGATTGTTGTTCAACATATGCCGTACACGTCATCATAAAGCTGAAAACCTTCTTAACATCCTAGTATTGATGCATGAGTTTTTCTAGAGATAAATGCACCCAAGTGCATATTGATCAAAATAGCGATTTTCTGCAATGGAGGTTTGTTGTACATCTCACAGGGGCTGCAGTGCGAGAACGCATGAATTTAGACGTATAAAATTTTAATTTTTGATGAGAACACCAAAAAAATGCATAACTCAAATGGCCATGAATGCCGGGTCGTCAGTCGTCTAGTTTTTAAATCTAATATTTCTCAGTAAGACATGTAAGCGTCACAACGGAGAGGAGGAGCGAGACAAGTTCGCCTCCCTCGAATGCGACATCTTCACAAGCGGCGGCCCGCGCAGCATTTGATTGATGGTCATGGAGGTCAGGAAATTTGTTGCGCGTTAGAGAGCTGATGAAGAGCACGTTCATCAGTATCACCTCCGAGATAAAACACAAAATACTGCAGATGAGAGTTCACTACGAGCACGCACTGTACATAATGACGGTGCAAGGCTTCTTGGCTGCACTGAAAAATGGGAGGCGCGAGGTTGCATTCTGCAGTATGTGGTGTTCCTGCTGTGTCCTGGCCTAATCATGCACTGCTTCTATTCCATCTATGGAGATGCCATATTCCTTTGGGTACTTAACGGTGGAGTCTTGCTGACGGTGTCAACTTGCAAAAAAGAATGTTCTACTGGACTTCAGTCGAGGTCTTTCTTTCAAATAGAAATAACAAAGCGCCGACACGACGTCGGTAGCTAGAGATCTTTTATGCCCTCTTTCCGTGAGTCGACCCTGAGCGACTAGAGGAAATATTCACGGACTGCTCTCGCATCTGAAATTGCTCGGAAAAAATGTCAAACCCTTGGCTGGAATCAACTGTGTATAGCTGCGGAGGGAATATGTCTCTAATGTTATTCATGAATAAAAGAATACTTTTTTTCCATTAGCCACACCGAAAACTCCCATTTACACACTAAAATATTTATGGGCATTGTTATTAAAATTTTACATTTTGCCACTCAACTGTGACAATATCAAGACAACATTAAGAATGTTTAGTAAAAGAATGTAAATACATCTTAGTTTACTTTCTGGTAAAATTAAAAACCAACCGCAAAAATTCAGAGGTCATAGTACCCTTATGCGCTCCGTATAACTGGAATTAAATTACTTTGATTGCATAAAAACCTCTTGAAGTGGATGGCATGTCAGACGAATTTTTACCCCAGATACATATAGGATCAGAGAGAGAACGAGTCGCGGGTAAAAGAGAGTGACACAGCACGTGCCTCGCCTTGACGCACTATCGCTTGATTTGTTTCCATGAAGTTGCCAACGCTTGTATTGATGCATGACGACTCTGCTGGCACCTGCCCACCCTGCACTTGTACGCGACAAGGCCATCGATCACCGTAATTCTTAAAAATGTATGCTTCATTGCTTTGCTTCATTCTACAAGCAAATCAACCATACGTCTAATTTTATCGCCCAAAATCGTTAGAAGTTATCCTGCATTGTTCACAATATATCTTATTTTCCACGGAGTAACAGCTGCAGTGATAATCTTTGAAATTTTTATTGAACTACGTTCTTGAGCGTGCGCGTATTTCAATGAGCTTTTTTTATTTGAAAGCTTGTGACGAATTGAAACTTTTTCGATGTCAAATTCAAAGTCATATTCCAAGCCAAAAGTGGTTTTTGGTTGCTTGCGCGACAAAAATCATTAACCTATTTTATGTAAAACTCTAGATTCTCGTCAGATATTGGCTTCCATCGCTTTTAAATATAGATGTAAGTTGTAGGTTAAATAGGAACCATTTCTCACAGCATATTCCGGAAAAAAGTTACCTAACCTTATTTAATGACCTGAACACGAGGTACCATATTTCTGAAAGGAATTTGAACCTTTCTGCCCATTTGCAATTGCATGCCGGACAGGTAACAGAGGAGAGAGAACTGCGAAAGATTTCGACGTTCAAAGCAATGGGAATACCATTCATTAAAATTTAAAATTACGCAATTTACAACCAAACACAGCCACATGGATCATATTTGAAACTGCTGAACAAAACTCAAATGTTTAAGAGCTTACCGATTAAGACCATTTAGTAAACTTGGCACAAGGTACAGAATACTCACAGTCGCCTGTTAATATAGGCGCAGAGTTGAAGTAACACTGAAAAATAGATGTCTGCGGAATAAGTTTTTACATGCGAACAAAGGTTGGCGTCTGATCTCCACCTGCGACCTTGCGCACTTCCTGACAGATGTACCAAGAAAGCTTTTCTTTTCATTTCTGCAACGCTGGGCAGCAACCAAAACTACAGCCAATGTCACGCGAAGGGCATCTAAAGGCAAGGTGTTAGGTAACCAGCACAGCTGCAAGTGGAAACGAAGAGACAGGCTTCTGAAAAAAATGTCTGAATTGCGTACTTGCTACTGGTTCTCAAAAGTAATTGAAGCTGAAACAATACCTTCAAGTTAAGAAATAGGTTAAAAGATATGATTAGATTAGATTCTAATTTATTTTAAGCCTCCCTAACCGCTACAAAAAGAGCGTATCGAAGAGAGGAAGGAGGAAGGCTCCATTTAGTATGGGTATTAGGGAATGCGGAATTTATGCAGAAGGGGCATAGAAACAGTAAGTTGGGAAAGAAGTTCATGAAACAAGATAAAAGTTGAAGAAGAAAGTAGTAGGTGCTGAAAAACAGGACAGCAGTGAACCGAAAAAGGTGGTCCTTAACATAACAAAAAAAAACATTTTATTTCAACAAAAAGAAGGCCTACCTAACTCACAGCTCGGGCCCTCACATTTCCCCCTGGGAGTGCTAATTCCCATAGATACAATAGTTGTATCCCCCTGAAGAGTAATAGGCTAAAAATGTCGAGAATAAGTTCATTAATCAACAAACAAAGTGATTACATCTACTAAGCTTAAAAGCCACAATAACTCTACGTGAGTAGAGAATCAAACATAAAAACTATGACAAAATTGTAATTCAAGAGAGAACTATTCGTGGAGTTGAAACTGAATGCCATTAGAGGAAGCACTGAATTAATGAATGTTTCTGACAGTTCCCGGGGCTACAAAAAAATGCATTTCAAATATGCATAGGAACACAAGATTTTGAATGTTTCATTATCATATCTACTTCAACCACCAAACTCGATTCAAGTATATATATCAACAGCGGCAGAGAATATAAACGACGCAAAAAAATTCGGGAATGCAGTAGACAAATTAATTGCCGAAAATCGGCATGCCTGTCGGTGATCTGTTTCACGAAACGCAGGTGTTCCTGACAGAAAAGAAGTGCAGAGTATAGAACCCTACCAAAATATAAAACTAAACCTGCAACAGCGGCCAACGAGTGAGGTTTATTCTGCTGTGAGTAGCTTGAGATATCTCCTGTAGGACTGACAATAGACAAACGAGAACTGCCGCTATCAGCATGCCTCTCAAAGAAAAAATCAGGAAGGCCCATTGAAGACACCCGGACGGGTTTTCCTTTCGGCATAACCCCAATGTTGAACTGGTTAAAAACACCGAGAAGACTTTTTTAAAGAAGGGATGCAATGCATTTAATTTCCGCTTGGACATTAATTAACTAACGTGGTAATTTTAATCAAATTCACTCGAAACGTTGATTAAATGTTGGTTCGAGTTAGTTGATCTCAAATCGAGTGCAATAAACGAACTTTTCATTAAAAAAAATCCTCTAAGTTAAAGGCGAAAACATTATGGAGCATTGAATCAGTTTTCATGGCAGCACAGTTAATAGAAACTCGCATTTATTAGTCGACCTGTGCAAAACTCAAACAGAAAATTGCTAAAAATTTAAGAAAAAACATTCACCAGCCGTATTTGGAATAAATTCTAAAACTGAATAAGTGCATAGTAACAAATAAGCTCATATTTTTTTTTACTTTCAGATTTGAATAGGAAGAAATCGCTTCCAGTCTTCGCTGTGCCCCGCTTGGTGATAGTGGCGCCAAAAAAAAAATTAATGTTACGTTACCAGGTTGTCTTCATACATCAAGCTCATTGGCCTGATTAAAATGCACATCACTTTTTAAGTTCGTGCGAAGTTGACTTGACCTTTTGGCCGTCCTAGTGACCATCTCCCTGCGTCCAGCATCGCGACATCATCATCGAGTGACTTGCAGAACGACAACCTGGATGAGAAGCAACCGCGCAACCAGAACGCCTTCCGCACAGGCAGCCAGAGCGAGGTCGCCCAGCTCCGCCATCCCCTTGTGCCGTGGGCACCCAACACGGAAGTTTGCACCAGGTCACTTCAGGTCACAGGACCATCGTCTCGTCTCGACTGGTAGCCAAGTGGCCACATCGGCAGCTCAGTACTTTGACCCACAGCTGCGGCGTTGAAGTTCAGCACTTCGAGTCCACATTTTTTTTTTGCCGTAGCATATAGTCGCAAAAAATGCGTTCCTGTTTTGAAACATTTGAAACAAATGAAAAAAAATATGGAAGTAAAGTTTCATCTAACAGATTTAGAGCAGGAGAATCTACGGTAAGTGATTTTGAGGGCCCTTATAAGTAACTACTTTGGATCTGGAAGAGCTTTTTTATTAGTGTTCAGAACTCGTGCAGCGTGCCGACCTTTCTTCCTTGATTTGATCCTACTGCGGTTGACTAGCACAGCCATGGACAACCCAAAAATGAGAGCTTAAACTGAAAATATTAAATTTTGCTTATACCTAACTGCATAATAAATAATATCTCGGTATTGCACCAGGGAAATAGTTCGAAGTTTACGTGGCGCTATTTTAGATTTTTTGTAAATCACTGCTAGAGGAGATTTTAAGTTAAGATATTCCCGTATTCCATGGCGACCTAAGTTTGAAAATGTCTCTTTATTCCCCCCATAATTAACTTCCCCTCGTTCTTACCACGAATGTTCCATTCTACGGTATAAATCTGGAGTTACACGCACCTCAGTTTTACATTTTACGTCACTGCACAGTCGAGGAACTTCAGTTTTCAAAGTTACTTTCACTTGAGCGAGAGACGCTCCAGTTCATGATCGCAGTGGACGAAGGTGCATCACGAGAGCTGCTCACTTCAGGTCGTTGAAGTCCCCACCGACGTGTGCATGAGTGCCAGCAGCAGTGCCAGGTAGCTCGATCATGCCGCTGTTTGTTAATCACTCACACGTCACATATGATTTATTAGTTCTCCCCAACGGGAAATTAATTTACTACTTGTTAGTTGCAGAATTCTTTTTAGATCAAATATGAATTGATAAAACATTTAAGATAATTGAACGTTTCTCATAAACTGTAACAAATTTAAAAACTCAGACGCGAAGTGAAGTAGACAAAATCAATTAACGATTTTAGCTCACATGCGATCAACAGTTCACATAAATCATTATTGGCTGAAGAAATTCAATGAAGAACTTGCTCACTGTGCACGTATAGCTGCATACTGTACCCAGTTCAGTCATTCTGTCGCCGGTGTGTTAGCAAAGATTCATTCACGGAATGTGTAGATCAATAAAAAATAAAAATTCAATGAAAAACGGGATCTGATATTGAACAATAAAGTCAAGTAAGAATCAATTAAAAATAACCCATCATTCCATAAAAAAGTACAATTCACCTTCATAAACGGCTTCTATAATGAAAATTTAGAAAGTATCAGACATACATTACTGAAAATTTTACGCATAGCTTATTAGAAGTAAACAGCACTATTCGAGCTCACTAATCATTAGTAAAATAACGAGGTTCATTAATTCAAAGTTGCTTAATGAGTTCACTTAATTAAGAGCGCCGAGAACAGGTGTTTATCGTCCTCTCACTGAGATGCGACATGTTCCCTCATGTTTCTTAACTCCAGCAATTTATTTGATACCTTATTGGCTTTAACAAGACGGACGTTCATTCATTCTGCAAGTATAGAATTTTTTAAATATCCAACACGGTAAACAGGTAAATGGCATCTGTTTTCATTTCAAAGAAATTATTCTATTTAATTAGAGTTATTTTTAAACTTTGAGAAACTAGTGATTTAAATAAATGTTCATCCTTCGAGAACTTTTTAAATTGAGCTACTGCAGGTCGATCGGTTGAGATGAACTGCAGGCTTGCGGAAGCGGAAGACAGACGACCAGCAAGCGACCGAGGCACGGCCAGCCAGCGCCAAGACCGGTTGGCTGCCACTCTAAAACAACGATAGTAAAACTGGCCGACTAGGAAGTGAGCTCGAGTGCAGTGACACAACAAATTACGTCTGCGCAATGCTCGTTTTCGAAAAGACAAGCTGAAATAAACGTGATTACTCATTCATCATGAAATGTATATTCAGAGGCCAAGCACCGTCTTTACGACAGTAAAAATGCGTATTTTTGATACTGTCAACAATAATGTGAAACTTCTAAAAATATACTTTAATATCCTGTATGACTGCGATGAATATTTGACGGCTAAATTGTTGAACTGTGAATCCAAGTTTTCTACGCCTCCTTGACTTCTCAAACTAAAATTTAAGACTGCAGAATAACAAATAAAGAGATCTGGAACTACAGCACTTCCAAATACTGGCTGTAAACATTTTCAAATAAACTATCTGCTGGCTAATGTGAGCAGATCAAGAGTATGCTAACTTTTCTCTTGGTGACTATTCCCAGTCGAAATTTTTCGCCGGAGCATGTATGTTTTTCGCCGCCTGAGCGATTTAATTATTTGGGCGGCGAAAAATGTGCATGCAGGTGGCGAATAAGTTAGACTGGGTTGCTCATTACTGATAAGAAAACAAGGCATTTCAAAATGACATCAAAAGAAAAACAAGTGAGAGTGCAGAATTTTGTATATTCGTCGTACAAATAAATATAACGTGCGCCTCCTCCCTGGTTGTAAGCCTCGTTCACAAATAAGAAATGGCATTAATGGACTGAATTTGCTTAATTTACCGGCAAGCATGTCAAATACGGGCCTTTCATAATTTGAAGGTCACCAAGTCTGAAGTTCAGCTCCCTCAAAAAATTCGAGTGAGGAAAAATCCTTATTTTAAACGAAAAATGAAAGGGTTAACAACATTCCATTTCATCCTTTTGGAATTTCACATGTTATCTGATATTGTGCATTTCCACGAAAAGACTTCAAAAACATTATTAAATGCACTCTAATAAATAGAAAGCACCCAAGCGAAAAATTAAGATCTACTCAGATATAAATGCTCAGCTAAGATTATTTGCTCCATCAACCAACGCGAGCTGAAATTTCGCCACTCTTGAAATAGGTCTGAGATGTGCACGATGCTCACCGTACACCGAGACACGTATGAGGTAAACGGGCCTGCATCGTGAATGGATTATTTGACAAGCAGCCGCTTGTCACGCGCGTCGCTTCACGATCGACCATTTTTACGAATTGTGCTCTTCCAAATAAAAAATTGAAGCGTAAACCGTCGTTCATTCTCGATAGAGAACTGCACTCGCTGTCGTGCACATCTTCCGCTGCGCTACTTAGCTATCGTTTCCGCATCGAGTGATAGGCAAAATCGTTTTATTTCTGTAAAGTTGCATCGCTCCCGTCAGTCATGGATCGAGGAGCTGTCGCTAGTGTTGCAGCACGTCTTCCACGCTTTTTATTTCCGTATTGCAGAGAATTTTCAATTCATTTCTAACGAAAAAATTTATAACGTCAAGTGCTGATACGATAAAATATAACCAACTCCTCTATAATTATTGTGGAACTAAATTCTGAACACGAGTTATAATTCACTACTTACGGATCGCTAACATGGGCTGGAAAAAATAAGCTAATAATTAATTCTCACTCTTTTATGCTATAAATAACACGATTGCTTTGTCCTTAAATTTGAGAAGACCAAAATGCTTCTAACTACTTGCACGACATTCAGGAACTCAAGCATCATTTTTCCCATCGAGTTTATCTGGCCAATGTGTGCATCTTAATTGCAGTTCGACTGTGCGAATTTTTACGAAATGGAGCGCGGCACGTCCGCGGCAATCGTGAAGCGCCGTCGCCAAGCGCGTGCGCATCTTCCGCTGATCTGAGTTCCTTATGGACGATAGCATTGTGCGGCGGCGGCGGCGGCGGAGCTGCAGCGAGACGCTCAGCTTCCTCGAGAAGGCAAACTTCGCCAATACTTTCCCTCCCTGAGCGATTGGTGCAGCGCATCTCGTACAGCGGCAGATCCAAGCTTCCTTGTCACGCTTCACTTTCCTTTGACACCAGAAGTGAAGTTTTTACCCACAATTGGATACTTTGGTAAAAGTCGAGCCATTGCGTTAAAATGAGATGCGCTCTCCTTTGGCGAGGAAATTATTTTAGCAGGAGCATCGCAGAGGCGCTGGAATGAAAGGGATCTAAAACAGGAAATTAATCCATTCTGCCATTTACTTTGAGGTAAGATAAGCTCAGGCAGTTGAACATGATGGTTTGAAGGATAATGAATACCGTATCCAAGCTTTGCAAGTGATCGAAATTTTATAAAAAATATCAAACGTCAGGCGTTTCCTCTAAACAATTATGAGGTGTGAGCACACGTGCGTTTGAATCATGAGCAAAATAAAGTCATGTACAACGGTGATCGTTAAGTGTAAGACCTGTTGAAAAAGAATTTGTGGCCACCACTATAAAATACAACAGTCGACAAAATTTAATAGCGATAATAGATACGCATTGAATGTTCGGGAAATGGAGTAAGGAAGATTGATGAAAAACCATGATAAAAAAAGTCATGAGAAAGACCAGCACCCGTCGGACCGAGCCCACGAAAAGAAGTCACCCACCGCCTGTATCCTTCCTGCTGCAGTCACCGACTTGCATCTGGCGAGCTGGTCGTGTTGCTTCGCTGCGGAAATCCTTTTCGCTCCTTTACCTTGTGTATCGGAAATAAAAAATTACTTTTAACGTTTGAAAAACACTGGTTGGAGAAGATGCTGAGAAACATAGACATACTGTACGTCCAAGCGGTGTGTGGGCTACCGAACGAGCTAAGGAAATATTTCCTGTTAAGTGTTGGTGTAACGATGCTGCTGTGTGTGGCACAGATACAACTGAAAAGCAGATCTGATATAAAATTTAAAGTGCAATGATGGATATTTGTGAAGTTTTACTGTTATTGTATTTTCAGGAAAAAAATGAGCTAGATGTGTAAGCGAAGCATATTACTGTTTAAAGTTCATGTTTGCATGGCAAATGAACTTCTCTTTCAAGTCAAATAAATAGAACAACAAAGGATCTAAGATCCATTTCACTAAAACGAAATGAGGGACACTTAAAAAATTAAGTACGTTTGAATTTTTTGCGTTACGAAAACAAAATTGAAGTGCTAAACTCGCGACCAGTGAGTACATACTCAACAACAAAGGCTCCCGCTCCGCACATGGCAAGCAGGGCAAGGCTAGGAAAAAAGGCGCTGAGTTTCCGATCTGTTGCAGTTGCAGGTCAGCACTTCCGCAGTGCGGCATCTGTGCCCACAACAGGTGTTGGACGAGCGAGTTGCTCCTCTCAACTGTAAAGTAGAGCGGGTAGTTGAGACTGTGAATCATCCTCTTATTGGACTGACCAAACGCGCACACGAGAATATAGATCAAACGGTCATTAGTGAATGTGGATCATCCTCCTACTGGACTATCAAATGGACGAAAGAGAACGTAGATCACGTCAAACGATCATTAGAAAATGTAGACCATCCCCCTATAAAACGGACAAACTAGCTATAGAAAACGTGTCAAGATAAATTTTTGCAGTAAATGTACGATGGCAACACTGAAGTTTTCGAGCATAACAAGAATTAACATCAGTATCTGCAAAATCACAAAATAACAAATAAAATGTGCGTAACAAAATTACGCACATTTTAGTATGTTTTACGTACATTAGAGAACAATTTCGTAGTATTGCCCAAATTATGTATTAAAAACAACAAAAAATCCTTGTTCAGTTAATGAGGGTTTAAATTTTTAATTGAAAATATTTTAAAGAAACTTTAAATTTTGCCTATCACAAGATGACTAATTGTTAACATCGTCGGTATTAATTTGATGGGCGTAATTCAATGCACTATTGATCACTCACTTTATTGCGAGCAGAGCTCATCATAAGCTCGAAGGTAATGAGAAGCGCTCCCCAATAGCTGAACTCGACAATACGTGAAATGAATTGGTGAAAAGTTTTGTTATGATAAGTAGCAAGCATCGCACTGACTACATTTGTACTTGTAGGCAACATTTTAAATAAAGGATAAATTACGTGTTAGCTTTAGCCTTCCAAACCACAACCAAGGGGCTCTCGAGAGAGGAAGGAAAAATTAAGTATGGTATAATGGAAATCGAGAATTTATGCACTTTATATACATACTGTGTGTAAGTGCACCTCCAGATCCTGCCCAGAAGTTAACGAAACAAGATGCACACAAACAACGAGGCTAATGGAGTATGGGCGGTTTGATAGATGGCCTGCTGAAACAGATGATTACAATTTTTCAAGAGTTTGCACGCAAAACTGTTGTTTTGTCAACCTGTGAAACAATTGGTTCAGGATTCCTCACATTTACATCTTGCGAATTTATTTACGATCTTTACTTTGGTGCAAGAAAGAGAACCCTTATTTGATAATTGTTAGCAATTAAGAATGAAAATAATTTTCCCAGTAGCCACAATACATTGCGATGGGTGATGGAGCGCACGTCATGGCGAAGGGTCGAAAGGCCCGTTGCGACGTGTTGCTTCAATGCAAGGCAATCTCACGAGATGACAAGTAGCCTATATTGTTATAATCGATTCGCACGATTTCAATTTTTCTGGTTGCATAAGATGGCTGTACACACAAAAAAACAGTTCTTACAAACGAGGCCAATGAGTCTCATTTTGCAACAACAAAACTTACTAATTTTTTGCACAACAACCATCACTTTCCGAGTTGTCTAGTTTTCACTCAAATATTCATTCAGTGTTTTAGCGAAACGCTACCGAGATGACGAGAATGTTAAAAGCAACGTACCGGAGGTTCTGTTGAGAATTAAAATTAAAATGCACCATTTCGGAAATGTCGAAACTCTTAAAAATTTCGTCCGTTTGCCTCATAAATCAAAACAGGGGAAAATAATGAAACCTAGATGAATAATAACTAGCTATTATTTTTTCAAATACGATACACAACTTTCAAAACGAAGCGAGATACACTGAATGATATCAATAGTATTTTAAGTGCAACGAACTCAAAAAATGTATTCACAAATGAATCATTCCGTCAAATGTATATGAACGACAAGTTCTCAGAGAGTGAGGAAATGCAGTGACATTTCTTTCCTCTGAATAAAGAAATTAGAGACGGTATCTTCACAGGAAGAGTTGCGTGGGACTGAAGGAGGACCTACCAATGTGTGGTCTTTTAAATGAAAAAACGTTTCCGCTTCTCGCTGCAGTAACCGTTCGAGGAAAAGGTGTTGGGCAACAGGAAAAGACGATATCCTCCCACACTAGATCGGTTGATGTTTATACTGCACCGTGCGCCCTTCGAGATGGACCAAACATTGACGCGCATTTACCAAGTTGAAATAAGTCGCCAAACACAACAGATGTCCATTAGTTTTTTCATCATTTTCACAAACAAGGATGCGTTTTGAAGGATTTTTTAAAATGTCATGGCCAGTGGAATCGAAATTTGTTTTATAAGATCATGAAGCTGGATCCCTCGTCGTGATGTGTTGTTTACTTCGAATTTGAAAATGTGAAAGTAATTGTACCAATGCTAATGTACACATTGCAACACACAAAATGACACGCAAGATTTTAAGTTGTATGAGAGAAGGAGGGTTCGAAGATTGAAGAGATTTCAAATTTATGCACTTAATCTTTTCTCTTAGTATTTCAAACTGGAAGCATGTGTATTGTTTTTATATTTTACATTTTATACAAAAAACCCTGAAGTAAACGACTAGGAGTTGTCCACGTGTCATGAATAGGATCATCTACCAATGCACCTAAAAATCAACTTCAAGAAAACCAAATGCAAGGAATGATAAAAGAAAGTCCAAAATAATGACTCACTCGCTTTAGGTGATCCAAATACTCATCTCTTCATTTAAACTGAATATTTATTTGCATTCATAGCTTTATTAGACTTCTGTCAGCTCATGAGATGTTCGACCTGGAAGTGAAAAAGGAGTTTTTACAAAGAGCTCTACGAGAGCGCAAAATGTCAGCATTTTGACGCGCAATATTCCGATGCAATCTGTGCACTGGCTGGTGGAGGTAACGCAGGCACCTCAAAGAGACGCTGCCGCCACGTACTGCAAGAAGAGAGCAACATAAACGAAGACATTCCTCGGTTGCGAGCGCCGGCTGCTTATATGAAAAATAAAAAAAGGATTAAGGAATTGTTTACCTGTACCTAAACCCCAACTCTTCATCAATAAGAATTGCTGATAAGGATTGCTGTACCGGTGTTGCATAGAAATACTTTTTGGGAAGAGCAAATCAAGATTTATACGGAGAAGGACGAGCACCACCATGGTACCTTTATGACATGACAACAGGACTCCTGGATGCCTTCTGAGGAACGTTAGATTCCTGAAGTGCACAAATGGGCAATCATTTCAGTGCATTTTTTGGAGGCAGCTAAAACGAAAAAAGGCGAATAAACATGAATAAAAATTGCTTAGGCCACCTGGACGTGTTCAATTTATTCACTAAAATATATACGGAAAATTTATTTCGAGGCTTCATATTCAATCATGCATGGCCCATCAATAACTAGCTTAGAAACGCAATGTTTATTTTCAACATATTTTCACACTTATATCAACTGAGAGAAAAAACGTGATTGATAAAACTACACAATTAAAAAAACTTCATTAGCTACAACAAGGTTTAGAGGCTATAGAATACATTTTTGTGGTAGAACAAGTTAAATTAAATATCGCGGTGGGCATCCAGCCATTAATTGTGCGAGCCGGTAAAACTGCCCACTCAGAACAAACCAGAACAGAGCGAGGCAAGCGTTATCTGCGTTTCGGCATCGTAAGGTGTTGCCGCTGGCAGAATACCT
Organism: Platorchestia sp. MABIK; assembly: GCA_014220935.1. Lineage (NCBI taxonomy): Eukaryota > Metazoa > Arthropoda > Malacostraca > Amphipoda > Talitridae > Platorchestia > Platorchestia sp. MABIK. Next base: position 296,256 of record JACJUY010000161.1, on the reverse strand, counting down.
TCGGTGTAGGAAGCGCTGAGATGGACTTCACCGGCATCGAAGCCTCAAAAGGGCACACACAGAAGATGAGCTACCCGTATGAGGAAACATGAATAATTCATGGCATGTTTCGCTTCACTTGACACGGTACCAATCGCGCTAAACAAGAACTAACGAGCCTATAAAAAACTGACTAGAGACTCCTGAACAAATCCTTGGCGCCAGAGCAGATGTAGCGCTACGTACCAAAAAGAACGTTAATAAAACAGAGCTTTCTGATAGGGCCTTCTGATTGTTTAATCAGCTGATTGCTTGTCAGTTTTGATATTACTGACAAATGAAATATTTTATTCCTTCTCAAGCACACACACATACACACGCACATGCACACACCCAACTGCAATGACTGTCGAGATTGCGACAGACTTATCGACTTGTTCGTTCGCAATAATCTATTGATTAGGCACAATTTCATCCTCAACCTGAAGAATCGCGCTTAAAAGATTGCTGCAGTCAACAGAAATTACTTTCCTGATCGTGAAAAACTGACATAAATGACATTTTAAACATCATTTGGCGTCAAGTCTCAATCGCTTACTAGTCAGTGAGCTTTGGACTAATTGCGAGTATTTCACAATCATGGGTTCTGAAAGTTGTTGTTCGTCAAACACGAGAGCAGCGTACAGTTTTTGTACAACAATGTAACAGAAAACTCTACATTTTCGAAATTTTGTACGATAGAGAAGTAACCCATTTAGTCTTCAAATGAATTTCTTTACTCGAAACAGGGAAAATGAAGCAAAATAACTCGACTGAAATTGCCCTTAATGATATTACATGCACCCATAAGTAAATCATTACTATAAAAAACTATTCTATACATATGCATATCTAATATTTTATCACAATTGAAAATTATCAAGTAAACATTGAACATAACATTACAACTCAACATCTACCCTCGCCGTAAATGGAACACTACATACCTGCGCTCTAAAGAATTGCTATTTAATGTCAGAGACGATAACTAAGAAGATAGTATGTAAGTGGAGCTGCTAATTCTTGACGAGAGCGAAATACCAGCTTTACCCGTTGCTAATAGCCGAAGCAAGTTAAATGGTGCTCACTGAATAATTAAATAATACAGCATTATAATGATAGAATAAGAGGGTGAAGAAATCGGCCGTACGAATGTTTTCCCGTCACACTAAACGTGTGCAAAGGCTTCGTACAATCCTACTTTATTCGCGATTCAGGACGGACAATTTTCAGCTTCCACAAATCAGAAGCGACGCAAAGTGTACTGGAAGATATCACAAAAACGCAAAGTGGCTGGCTGGTCGTTGAAGACTATATCTACTCGATCCACCTGCGCGCGACGGACAAACAAAGAAGGAGGAACAAGGGCGCTGTGTGAGTAGGCGAATTCCTCATGAAAGAAAAGAAAAAAAGTAATCTTAATCGTGCGAACAAAGCAATAACACTGGATATCTCGAAAGGTCCAATAAATTACAATTGAAGTATAAAACAAAGTTTTCCTGCGTGCATAGCAAGTCAGATGTCAGAAGTGATATTAGCAACTGCGGCAAAGTAAAGCCAGGATTTCCGTCAAGGCATTTCACGAGGTGAGGTTTGAGAATTTGACTGTCGAGCATACCAGGCTCTATTTCTCGAGCCAAAACTACCGTACTTCAAGCCCACTACAAAGTCTTTATTCTGTTCAGCAAAATGAGTCACTAGATCTCAAACGAAAATATTCTGAACGTATATATATGGAGGAGTACCGCTTGGCTATTTTATTTTACCGAAGGTATACGTGCCATGCCGAGAGGAGTTCAAGAATCACACCGGCTTACCATTTATTTTAAGAAATGAAACAATCATCCTTTCAGCGCACTATACTAAGTGTGTACAAAGACAAAATCCTGTTTTTAATAGCATTTCATGATAAACTCTTGGAGCGAGTGTACATCTGATTACTAAGCTGCCAAATTAAATTGAAATGAGCGATGAATTTAGTAACTATGAACGAGGAATGTGAAACCTCGACAACTTCAATCCATATAATCACAATGTGTAGGAAATATCCATCCTGTTATTCTAAACTACATCCAATACACAAGATTTCAAAGATTTCCATCACCTGCGTGGTGAGGGAAAATCATGTAATATTTTCTTTCACTTTCCCGCCAAGCGGCGCTAAAAACAACTATAATATTCTAATTGACGAACTGGTAAGCCGATGAGTTTCACGTACATACATAGAACGCTAAAAATAGCTTGCAACAAACGAGTACAAAAAGCAGTTGGGATTTTGGCATGGTGGTTGAACCTCTTCGATGCAATTACAGATAAGAATGCGCATCTAACATCCACTAACTGTATTTTTCCCCAGACCCACACATGATTCAGTCGAGTGAAAATCTGCGATCATTTCATTTGAACACAGTTTTTACTATGTAGGGCTAACTCAGTATATTTACAGTATTTCCTAAACCCCATCATCGATCGCAAAGTCTGGTTCTCACGAGCCCAGAAGCACCTTGCATTGCTGGACAGGTGCCAGGAGCGCCTCAACTTACCCAGGCGCGCCATTTTTCCCTCTCGAACAATTAGACACTTGAAGCTACCCGGGACAAGCAAAAAGTCTTGGCATGCAGATGAAGTGTAGCGGCGGTAGCCAGAGACGGTTGAACAGAAACAAAGGATGTGGGTGAGGAACAGGTCTCCTATTGCTTCCACATGGCCAAACAAGGAGCGGTTACGCGCAGGAGGGACACACTCGGATGAGCTCATGGGCAAATGCCACCGAGAAATGTTTTAAGAAAACCTCGGAGCAGCAAAAATGCAGCAAGTTTGAAAAAATGAACCAAGCTGTCTTAGTGGAGTGTGATAACAAGAACAGATATTTAATGTGTCATTTTCCCTTGGCCTGTTTCCGGAATTTCTTACACGCAGGATGAAAGAATAAGATTTTCAATTTACTTGCTCCCATTTAGCAATAATTTTAACTCAAGTAATTTTTGTTTTAAGTGGGTATCATAACTGTGGGCGGAGTACTCGGAACATAATTTGGCCTACAATGTATATGCAACTAAATTCAAATAATTGTTACACTCCAAACAATATTTTTACGATTCTCAAAAGTGCTCGAAAGAAATAAACAATTTATATAATTTATTGATTATTAAATTTACTGCAGGAGAAAATTTATAAGCCATGACAATTTCCGTTTATAAAATGGGTTACAGCCGCCGTTACTTCATTCCTCGGAAGCTTTAACTTCGGGCCGAATTTCATTCGTCTCATTATGATACTTCTGGTTGGAAAATCAGTTTGAAAAGCATATCATTGAAAACAGCATTTTCTTTTTCTTACAGTAATGCATAAATCGTACAAAAAATCAAATCCTGAACTCAGCTATATAAGTAATCAATCTTACTGCCGTGCGTGAATGAAAGATGAAAAATTCAGCTTTAGTGAATATTACAACGAGGCCTTTCAAGAAATCCATGCTGAAAGTAGGAAAAAATTTGCATTTATTTTCTAGTGACTTTTATGCCATCTTCTGGGCCATGTGCTTGATCTCGCTTATTACAATCATCATAGATCTTATCACTACTCACATTCAATAAACCCAGTGTCACTTATTGCAAATGCAAACGATTCGATGGACCCAATCGAGGTAGACAGCATTTTCTGGAAATTTCTCCGAATTTGTGACCACTTACAGCCGCACCAAAGACAGGCTTCATTCACTCGGATCTGTAGAGACAATGACAAGAACAGATGCTCTGCTGCAGCCTTAATTAAGTGAGCACATTCTTGCTGGGCTGCTCAGCGGAAAAGATTGACTGCCTAAGATGATAAGCGCCTGCTCGAACGCCGGAGCAAAAGGATATCATGCCCATGATACGACTTCGAAGCTGTTCCAATTTTAACTCTGGTGCACTGATTCCAGTGTTTTAGGAAGGTAAAACGACAATCGGTGTACATCAGATACTTGGGACTTTGTCAAATGCCAATTAGGAAAGCGACATAGAATGAAAAAGAATCATTACTGCTAACTTCATTCACGATTCCGCGCATTTATATTTCATTGATTATACACGTCCTCCTTAAATTTGCAATAATAGCTGGGATATAGGTAAAATTAAA
>JACJUY010000161.1:198010-290140 GCA_014220935.1 Platorchestia sp. MABIK | reverse complement strand
TAAACACTTTTCCTAAAAGTGAAAGCTATTCGGCTGTTCGTTAAAATGAAGTCAAAATATTTCACTCTGACGTTAAGTATATTTAAAGAAATCAGAACATTCACAAAAACCTAAACTAGGCTCGACTTCATGTTTCATGACAGACTTGTAACCCTATAACCAGCCCTCATTTTGCCGCAGTGCAGTATATGGAAAAGCGCGAGGGAACATCAGATGAGCAGAGCACAAGTTTCTCTCCAATGGCTGCTGCACGGCCAACTGTGATCGCCGCCGAGTTGAATCGATCAGGTTTGCTACGCAGAAACTTTGTAGAAATTTGTCGCTCGTATGTCATATTTGTATGCGAGAGTGTTATATCCATTTTTAAGCGAACCTTAATATTTAATTCATTTTTCATTGATGGTTATCACCCATTCATTTCAGTGATACTATTAAAGAATTTTATAACCAATGAAATAATTACCCTGCATATTTTAATTTATTAAACAAATCCTAAATATTGTTAGAAAAATTGAGCGTTTTCCGAATCGAAAAATTTAGATGTTAAAGTCACAAAAATGATTTCACGGAGAACCATGGAAATGTTGACTTGCCACAAAAAACAGCTCCTTATCTTAATATATTGAAACCGTTCAACATTAGCGTAACATCACGACTTGATCGGGGCGCAGGTCTACTTCGTGAGCAGCTTCCGTGGCCGACCATGTCCTATGATGTGTGTGAGAAGTACGAAATAAGTTGGAGATTTATTAGCTATGAACTTTTCTATCCTTGATTTCAGACCATTTGAAAGATGTCTGATGTTTGACCACTGTACGACTAGAATTGCAATGAAAAAATTCTATTTCTCCTCTTTCATAACCGCACGCTTCTACTCATAACGCGAACATCCTCACAAGCTGGAATAAACAAATTTCTATCGAATTACTTTCATTGAAACACGCTTCACTTGTGTTAATTTGAAGCTAAATATAGACGCAATTAGTCCAGCTGAGTCCTGGTGGACCATTCTGTTACGGAGGCATTTCTGGTGGATAAAAATACATCGCAACTGTAAGAAATATTCTTGCGTAATGCTGAACCAAGCCAGTTGGAGCAATGCGTGTGTACGAGTGATAGAAGCTTTCTTTAAACAAGATCCTAAAGTAAGGAAATAGTTTTGCATGCTGATGAAAACGTAAATGAGATGCTAAATCAGATAATAAGTAGTGCATGCTTACGACGACGTTAATGAGATGCTCAGTCAGATAAATAGTAGTCCATGCCCATGGCAATATAAATGAGCAAGATGATCACTCATAAATGAACCTGATGTCTTTAGTGTGTGAATGAGAAGCGCTGCAATGAAGGTGTAATTCACTTTAAAAATTAATTTCTCACTTGTATGCAATCTAGCAAAAATTTTTACTCTGGAAACGCATCGTCTATTCATAATTGGTTATATTTGAATGGATCACAGAAGTTTTCGCAGCCATCCAAGTGCGTAAAAAATAGTACATAATCAGTAATGAAATTCCTCTAATTTTTTGAGTTCTCGCTACCTTTGGATAACATCACTACTGAATTCTTACGATAATTGTCCTGCGAAAACCCAACGGTGATGTTCGCCATAGGCGCACAAAATTTTAAAAGCAGTGAAATTTCACCACATTTTAAACGTTAATTTATATTTTTTCAATGGTTTCATAGGGTTTTAGAATTTCCCAGTTGCAGCCTTTGCATCCCGCAGGAACACCTAGTTTTGTCGTTGTTCTCACGGCCTGGACTGCCTTGTTCCAGAGTAATACTGGCACGCGTCGTGCATTGAATAAAAAGGCCTTCATGCAGCTCAAAAATTCTCAAATGAGAAATTTTCCGCGCTTAACTCGCACCTGATGAATTACCAAAATTCCGAATATTTATTAATTCATCCAGAATTTAGGAGCCCATCATAAAACGTTGCAAAAGAGCCCGAAAGTTAATTGAGGAAGTCTACAACACAACGGAGACGCTGTCGGCATCTCTGAGACGGAATGTTAATGACGCACATCCGACCTTTCCTGACGTACCAGTAGATGCCGAGATAAAGATCTACAGGAGTGACCAAGAATAACACAACACTATCGTTCCATAAGCTACAATCTTCCACAAAAAGTGTGCCGCAGGATGCCTACCTCATACTACCCTGATTTGGTGGAACGAAGATAAAAAATAAAGGCCGATTTTAATCTAGCTAAAGTTAACGAATTTTTTTACTCATAGACACTGAGAGCTTTGGTAAAGTGCGATCAAGTCGTAAATCCCTTTGCTGGATAATAAAAATGACTGGATAAAATTTTGAAATTTATTTTGTCAAAAATGAGAACACATATTTAGTTTCAAAAATGCGTTCACGATGCTCTGTACTGGACAACAATGATGTGTTCGACGTGTGAACGCAGGAGTGCGGGAAAATTCCAAGGCGGAGCAATAAAAGATGGAAACGAGTGTTCAGTGGTCATTAAATGAATCGTTACAGAAGTGTGACGTAAGCAGCATCGCAAATACGAATCATCTTTGAATTGAGAGACTATTAAAAAAGATGAAAAAATAAATGTCATAAATTTTGTGTGCTTCAATATTTTTCAATGTACAAAATTGACTTAATGTACACCAATGAAAATTTTTTTTTTAATTATTCACTCAAAACTTTTACTATTTTTCATTTAGCTGGAGTATCTTACATGCATTTGAATTTCACCGCCCAGCTCCCAACTATACTCACCGTTTTTAACTCTCTTTGTTTCAAACTCGTCAGCCTGTTTTCTGTGGCTCCTGGACGTGTCCAGAAATCCGACGGGAAAAATCGTGCTCGCACCCGTCGGTATGTTAATGCGGAGCATCCTTTCCCAAGGCGTGTATCCTTCCCGTGCCCATTCAAAAGAAAGATTTTCTCAAGTCATGAGGTCTGGATTGCCCCAACTGGTGATGGAGGGTCAGCTCAGGATTACCGCTTAGCCCCGAGCGCCACATTCCTTATGAGGGTCCGTCGAGAACTACAATAAATTGCGCGTACGCAGGATATTGTGAAATGAGCGAGGCAGAGACGCTGTCATCTCTCGTCCACTGACCATCACGCGAACATGTACCGCCATGGCATTATGCGATCGCGACGTTTCTCTCTTCGCAACAAAAACAAGGGATAAAAACATCACTCAGCTCGTCAATACGAGGCCTACATTCCATGACAGAGCAACGTTTCCTCAGCAAAATATCGCATTGATTGATTATAAATTAGTTTCAGCCGCTCTTTATCCCAACAAAAATGCTCAAAGAGAGGAAGGATGAAAACACCATTTAGTATGGAGTTAAGGAAACGTGGACTCTATGCACAAAGGGTGTTCCCGCAAGGGATCCCGTACGCATAGAAATAGTAAGATAAGAAGGAACGTTATGAAACAAGATAAAAGTTGAAGAAGAAAGTCACAGGTGCTGAAAAACAGGAGAGCAGTGAATCGAAAAAAAGAAAGTTCTTAACAAAACAAAAAACATTTTATTTCAACAAAACGAAGGCCTACCTAACTCGCAGCTCAGGGCCTCACATTTTCCCCCTGAGAGAGCTAATTCCCATAGATACAATAGTTGTATCCCCCGGAGGGGAGCAAAATATCGGAAACTCTCAAACGTTTTATAGTTTAAGAAATTGTGATGAGGCACCCGCTCTATGTAGCAATAGCTGAACTGACCTGATGTTACAACTCAGAGCATGAAGTTTGTCTATAAAAATGAATTTAATGATTGTCTTTCGTACATCACCATGCACTTACAAATATTCGTTAGACACAGAAATCCTCGTTTTATTAAAAATTGTAATAATGAATCTCAAACGAGAAGATTGGACACACCAGCCCCAAAAAAAAACCTGACCTGTATGGAACCTACAATAATTTTTCAACAGTGAAACAATAAAAATCCACGGTCGCAAAGGCGCTCAGATAATTGCTGCGAAAGACAGAGTACGTTTCCTGAACTGTATCAAGAAAGACCAGTCGGTGGCTCGTATGATTGGCTGAGGAGCGTACTTCCTCATCCCCTGCCATTTCCCTAATTAAGGAAATTAGTGGCCTCATCATCTAATAAATCAAGCTCCGAAGAAAAGCACACTAAAGGTTAACAGCGCAAGACACATTTTGATCTTTCTTCCCGTGACAGCACTTTTCGTATCAGGTCTCCAGTTGCAGCAAACAAGTAAGAAAAAAATTATGGAATGAAGGTAAATATTTGTTTCAAATATAAAGCACTGTTGAAGCCAATTTAGGGCACTGACTTGCGAATTTCAGGTGATCAATTACTCAAACCAGTTAATTATTCGCTAGGGGCTGATGTGCAACATCTAATGCAACTAAACCAAGTACTTAATATCTTATTAACACAATTTAAAAACAAATTATAAAATTAGATACCTATGTGTAACCCTTTGAAAATAAACTAATTTCGACAGATATGTTCAAGTCAGATAGCACGTCAAGGAAAAATTCGTGTCAAGGAGACAAAAAGATCAGGCGACACCTATAAATTTCGGCACAAAACAATGACGGTTATGCTGGATTGGTCTGGAGCGGCAAAAAGAACTTGGAGCCTCTGCCGCCGTAACTCTCAGAGGCTGCTGAGAACACTCATTAACCTAGAGTCCATCTTAGACCGTTATGGAGACGAGCCTTTAAAGAAAGGAATTCTAATTACTGTACAGGAGGCTATTTTTCTTTACTTCGGGGCAAGTGCGAAAATGACTTATGGTCGTGATCAGAGTTTTTCTCGATGCACTTCACGAACCCAGTTGGAATCTTCCACACTCGCACGTCGACGTACCAGCGCATGGTCATCACGGTGAATTTTTCCCCGCTCAATCACGACAGCCGGCGACAGCTCTGCTTACGGTGCTGTAACACCGCCAAGTCAGCGCTAGCTAAAAATTGCACGTTCATTTTGAAATGATTAAATTTTAGAACAATTTCTTGGTCATCAATGTAAAACAATGTCATACATTTGGTCTGCAACGAACGATAGTTATGAATCAAGTACGATATCTGTTAGGTATTTTTACTGAGTAACTTTTTGCTGAATAGCGGTTTCGCAAATTGAATCCGAGATCGATCATGAAAATAGCTCGGAGAACCAATTGTAATTAAACCCTAATGGAAACCAGGAAATACTTTTACCGAGAAAATGATAGAAAACTTTAAATGTTTGTGCCATTGAAGAATTGAAAATAGATCAGTCAAGTAGCAATTTTTCTGACCTCGCAAAGGAAAGGTTTTCTCATTTTTAATTTTAGAAGCTCTATGGAGAATAAAAATCAAAGTGACAGAGGAATTTCTGTTGAGGAGACAGTTTGATTTTACTAATAGTTCGCGTAAAATTACTTCAGAGTACACACAATATTTCTCTAAAGTAGAAAATTAAATCTATAATTCTTTATTCATGTTGTGACACCTTAACAATAATGAATACATGGCAATTGAAAGATTATAAAATGTTAGTTTGTCTAAGTCTTTCTGAAAACAGTAAGGGTTTTTCAAGAGAGGAAAGTGTACGATACCATTCATTATGAAAAAAGCACACGAGGTGTGCCCCCACACATAGTGCATAGAAGCAGCAAGATAGGTAGGTTCTGAAAAAAAGACAGCAGCGAACCGAAAAAGATGTTTCATTGCATTAAAAAATCTATTCTATTAAAACATCAGAAACGCCTGCATAACCTTTAGTTTGAGATCTCATATCTTCTTCATTGGAAGCGCCAATTCCTATAGATAAAGTAGAAAATAGTAATTATCTCAGCAATCCGCGTTATATACTGATAAATTAATTTTTGCATTAGCAAGCTTTTAAACACTGAAACATCCATCATCAACGAAGTATGTAGCATGTATGGAACCACGGCACGAAAACAGTAGCTCTCTCCCAATCAGGAGCACGTAGCAGTTCTGTTTTTTCCGTGGATTTCATTAGCAGAATGTCAAATGAAATGAAGAAACAGAGCTTCCTCAATGAGGGATTTTGTTCAGCTCTCCAGCAAATACTTCGTAAAATCCTCTACTTTTACAGTACAGCATCTGTCGCATCAACTGACAAAAAAGAAACCAGATTATACAAAAAAGTGAAGTCCATCTTGTCTCAACACATACATCTTGGATTTCAAGAAGTCTAAATTAATTGTAGGTATAGCGTTTGGAAACATAAAATCGAAGGCTTTGGTAGGAGACGGCTTTACGCACTTGGAAACTGAAGGCTTGTATTCATTTTAAAACCCAAAAGAAGTTTTCAATTTTATATCGAGTGTCGAAGCATTAACGCGCGAGATCTGCAGTTGTGCTGTTTTCGTTTCAGTAAAGGCTGCGAATATATTCAGTTTATTTATGTTTAAACACTTGTATTACAGGTGTCTCAATCTACTTTGAAAACTTGAAACTTTTATGTACTGGCCCTCAACTACTCGTATTTTGGAGTTCCGTAGAAATTGAGAAATTGAAACTACAAAACTTTTTATAAGATGTTACATCCTCGTATTTCTTCTCAATTGAACTTGATAGACCCCAAAAAATGGTGTCCGTGATAACAACCGAAGCTCACAATTTTATCATGAATGAAATATATTCTGAGCAAATTTTACTCAACCGTCTAGTATCTAAATATTTGGCTTTCATTGACGTATGGAACAGGTGAACATTTGTCTCTTATAAAGCCATGTGGGCGAAATGAAAAATACGAAACAAATAAACTTCTCATGTTCGATGCACCCAGATTTTCGCATACTCTTCTCAATTGAAGTCAGACGTACGTTACAGTGTCAAACAAAAAATAAGTAAATGAATAGAAAAATCAGAAGAATCACAACGAAGACAAAGCATGTCGAAAAACATGAGTTACAACAGTTGCACAGAGCAACATTAAAAAATGGAAACGGAGTAGAAAATAGAAGAACAAGAACGAGGAGGAAAATGAGGCGTAGTGAGGGCGAGATGTAGAGACAGGAGGGAGGGGCGGCGTGTGGGGGCGGCGAGATGCGCAGCAGCACAACGTCTTGCAAGACGTTGGTCGCCCGAGGCGCTACGGGCCAGAGGAAGCGGATTCTGAACGGACATTTGGGGCATCCGGTGATTCGATTAAGCCTGGTGGGGGACGCTGGGGAGGAGGCGAGATGAGGCAGAGGATGTGGGGAGGTGACGAGGATGTGAGAAGAGGGGTGGCGTTGGGGAGGATGTAGAGAAGGTGATGGTTAGTCTTGTAGGGGATGGGGTGTGTGAGGAAGGAGCTTTGCATGTTGGGAAAAGGTGATGAAGGTTATTGAATAAAATTCTTATAGAAGCATACAAGGCTTGAGGTAATGAACACGAGAACAGTTTGAGATGAATGTGGACTGTGTGTTTTGACGGTGGATTATGAGGGGCACTATTGATGTTCTATGAAAAAAGAGTATGTGAAGAAGGGAAGTCTGATTAGAGGTAGTGGATGAAGAGATAAAGGCAAGAAAAGAAGGATATGAACCAAGCGCTTTTTTTAGAACGGAAACTCAAGATGATGTTAATTTTGGTGGTTGGATTCTAAGCGACTTAGAGTTTGATTAAATTACAATCACATTTAACGAGATGATGAGGTTTAAGTTCGAACCTAAAATGTAATTGTAGATTAGACAAAATGGCTCGAATAACTTGTGCATAAAATAACAAATTCCATTGAATTTTTCTGCCGCATTTTGCGATTCGAACTTGTGTAAAAGCCTGAAAGAACAAAAAAAAAGATCCTGAACCTTATTATGAAAATGAGAATACAGAATGCGAGTGAACAGTCGGATCCAAAACAAAGACAAACAAAGAGAAAACATTATGCTTGACAGTATGACATTTGAGCTCCTTACGCTTAAAGTGGGAAATAGCGCCGAAGTTGAAGAACATTTTCGAAAACGAACAAAACAAACGCACCTCCTCTAACTTTTTCGCAGGGGCATATATGATTAGCCGTCCAAGAATATTATTGTCTCTGCAAAAAGCGCCTAAATTATAGATGCAATAGCAAAAATTTAGACTAGGCTTGTCGTACTTGGCGAAAAGTGTTCCTGATTGAATAATAATATTAAGAAAGCGACAACCGTCGTGAAATAACGAGATAGGTGCAAGGAATTACATGTAGACCATTACGAAAGGAGGAATGATTGGATTTATAGGTTGATAGTAAAGGCTCTGTCGGTGAACATTAGCAATGATGACAAAAGATCTGTGATGAGAGGGAATAGTCAATCTCAGTTGTCATAGTAATATGATGAGCTGGAAATGATGCACTGCGGAGTTCTAGTTGGTGGCAGTCGCGGTAGCAAATGACTAATTAACAACACAAGAGAGTGCTGTGAGCATGCAGAGCTCGCCACGCACAAAAAGGCCAAAAATCTACAGAATTGTAAATTAACAGGTAGTGGAAGCTTTAAAATTGATCTCAGTATCTTGAGGTCGAAGAAAAATTAAATCATTAAATTTGATCCGATGTTGGTTCTTAGAATACAACCAATCTTAACCAAGTATAATTAATCCTAAAAAAGATATCCAGAATGTCATTTACTGGTGAATGATTTGTAACCGAAAAAAATATTTTAGAATTGCCGGTACTTACGAGCGACTCGTAATCTTCATGTATTATTGTTTTCACCCCATGTTCATTTGGTTCGTGTGAAAGAAATAAAATTTATGCATAACTTGAACCCCAAATAGTATTGATATCTCGTCAGAAGTCAAAACTATTGTCATGTGTCGCCATCTCTTGATGGCCAAAGAAAACTTTGTAACAGCGCTTTACAAACTCAACTGAAGAAATACATTAGCATTGATTGATAGATGTGAGCTAAATAAAGTACGGGTGTATATGTAGTTTTGAGTACCGAGCGTTGTAGTTTGAACTTTAAAAAACGAGTGCAAAGGCAAGATTTCCTCGACATATAGCTCGGGAGTGAGCAATGTCTGAGTAAAAAAATGTCCCTGCATCGATAAAACATCAATATGTTTGAGTCAGTGGGAATTAATCTTTTTTATCTACCTAAACCATTAATATAAAAAATCAGATAATTCAACCGCATATCATTAAGGCGGTTTTCAAGTAGATAAATACGTAGATGTGGACCAGACCAGATCTTTCTTCCTGTCAACTTATCAGGCCGCATGCAGCCATGCATGTGAGCGCTCAAGTTAAAGCCAGTATTAAAACAAGTAGAAAACAGCATCAGAGAGAAGCGTACCGGCGAGACTGCCCTGGCCCAGCAGAGCACAGCCTCCATGTGTCGAGCCAGTGACATGTCGCCCGGCCAACACCCGCTCATTTACGGTGAGAATCAAAACCAATTTCGGCGCGGCGAATATCAGTGATCAGAGCAGAGACTTGTTTTTCGTGCACCGAGATGATGGGCTCATAAAGCAACGACTCGAATGAAGACCAACGAGGATAAGAGTTATAGTTGAGCTAACAGTACGGCTCATGGATGCTGGTACGATGTCTAGTCGCAATTGAATGGACTTGGGTGACGTATGCCACTGATTTATCGTTTGCACAGATGACGCCCGAAGCCTTTTTCGAGAGATTAGATCAGATGTTAGTTTTAGCCTTCTTGACAGCAACAAAGGCGCTCCAAAGCGAGGTAGGAGAAAGGCACCATTTAGTATGGACTAAAGAGAAGCCAGAATCTATGCACAAGGTGCATAGAAACAGTAAGTTGAGAAACAAGTTTTTGAAACAAGATCAAATTTGAAGAAGAAAGCAGTACTCGTAGGTGCTGAAAAACAGAACAGCAGTGAACCAAAAATAGACGGTCCGAAAAAAAAAAAAATCTATTCCATTTCAACATAAGGAAGGCTTACTTAACCTTAAGCTCGGAACCTCACATATTACTCCTGGGAGTGTTAATTCTCACAGATATAATAGTTGTTTCCCCTGAGGATGAAGATCTTTTCAAACAATTTTGATGAAAACTAGCAGAAATGAATCAAGTCTTCCAATCAAATTCTTCTCATAGATAAATTACAACCGCAAAACCCATAAGATCAAGAAAACACAAAATTTCGCGTGTTAGGTTCATGTTCGCTAAATCATGCTAGGCAACTCAATGTCCAAATTTTTGAACGAGGTTCCAGTGAAGAGTTAATAAGGCTTGTTAAGGCACAGGCTTGAAATGGCGTCAAACTTTTCCAACTATTTACTTCGTCGTAGCAGTATAGCTGGCGACATAAGTTTTATTAAGTCCACTTGGCTGCGTTGTGTTTTGTTTCTGTGGAAAATTAACAATTGGGGGCTTTTTCCACAAACAAAATTTAAGCTCTTTGCTGGTGGTCAGATGCTCAGTGCTTAAACTCGAATTGGGAAAGCTCAAATTTGAGGATTTTGGCCAGAAAAACAGCACTCAACTCAAGTGGTATCACAAGTATTACAAGTGACAACTCAAAGTATCACAACTCAAGTGGTATCACCATTGGAGTCGAAGCTTGTCGCCGAGAAAACGCCATACCGACTGTGATTTTGAAAAGGGTCATGCCTTCAAGCGAACGGAATAGCACAACTTGAAATATGTGCGTTCTTAAGATCGGGAAGAGGTACACGGGCGACACAACGTAGGCCCGTACAAGCAAAAAATGGGTGAAAAGCTATATTTGCTTTCGAATATAGTAAGTGGTTTTAACGACGAATATATGAATTGGAATCTAATTGGATTCATCACCATAAATCTAAAAGCCAGGAATCAAATCCCAACATGATCTCATTTCGATTGCGTTGAGATAACCATGTATGAATAGCAAATAATGGTCTCTGTGTTAAGGTATTTTAACGCGATTTTTGCTCTTATTTCAATTTAAATGCGCACAATCGAATACATTTCTCAACTAAGCGTTACGAGGATTGTGTTCTCTTAGTAACTTATTTCAAATGCATTGTCAAAATCAGATTAGGCAAAGGAAAAGAACTCATTTTTGATGTGCTTTTCTGTCAATCATTTTATGACTCAACATTTTACACGTGTATCACGATACCAATGTGTTATTATCAGTTAAGAATGTTTTAGGTTGAGGTGTTTTAAAAACCAATTTATCGACATTTCATGTTTGTACTTTATTGGAAATGAATGTTTTTCTTTTTTCTTTCTTTCTTGAAGGTGTAGAACAGTTTTGAGTATCACTCGCATCGTAAATACGGCGAGAGAAAAGTTGTCCAATGAAATCGGCTGTGCAAAGTTTTGTGATCCGTGTACCCATTTCTAGTTTACCTGATGCTTAATTTTGTACTTCATGAGAAGGTCACCCACAGGGACACAACATTAGTATGCATGCTGTGTGTGCGACGCATTCAAGCCACATCCAGCATCTCAGGAATGTCAGAAGAGTTGTGAAACACTCACGTGTATGAACAGAGACGGTTCTTGCGAAGCCGAAGTGGTAAATTAATCTGGAAACAAAAACTTCGCATCACGTCCACCCTAAGGCCTAGAGCATTGTGGCCGGCCAGACGCGTCAGGGTATTCATCTAGGCAATAAAAGGGCTAGAGGTAGTTTTGATATGGAAGAAAAATTGACCAGATTTTCTCGAAAGTGTTGAATAAATGAATATTTTTACAGAAAAGAAACTTATCTCCAAAAAGGGAGACATGCATTCGTTTTCTACAAAATTACACACAGGAATCTAGCATTGCGATTATGGCAAGCCTGAGCATTAAAAAATTTCATGTCTTTGTTTCTTCATGCCAGAAAAATAAGCAAGTTCAGCAAGATGGATTTACCAAGCATAGCCTGAAACAAATGCTAGTTTTTAAGTAACGTGAGAAGGATAATTAACTTGCGAAGCAAGTGACAATAATGCGAGGCCAGGAAATGGTTCCAGGACTGTGAGACTACCATTAAGATATTTCTCCTAATTTCACATGAAGCAAGGATACAAATCAGCATGTGCGCAGAAAAATTAAGTACTGCCAATAAATCATCACTGAACACCCCTCGCTTTTCGAAAATAAACATAAGAGTTTATTTTGATTTATCAGCTTGGTTGGAACAGAGTTCCCAAAATTTAATGGTTGGGAGGAGTGTGGGCGGCAGGAGCAATTTTCTATTTCACCCTAATGAGTTGCAAGGAAGTGGCGGCTCACCCAGGGTCACAGAAAAATTGCTTTTCCTTCATCTGGCAACTTCCCGGATGCTGATGCTCCTCCATCCAGCCCCTGAGACGCTGCTTGCCTGCGCCATCCTGCGGCGCCCCCCGCCCTCCTGCGCTGCGTCACGTGAGGCAGTGAGCGGCGCGCTCATGTTGGCAGCGCCACACTCTTGCTCTGCTACAGCACACTGGTGCTCTGCTACAGCACACTGGTGCTCTGCTACAGCACACTGGTGCTCTGCTACAGCACACTGGTGCTTTGCTACAGCACGCAGGTGCTTTGCTACAGCACGCAGGTGCTTTGCTACAGCACGCAGGTGCTCTGCTACAGCACGCAGGTGCTCTGCTACAGCACGCAGGTGCTCTGCTACAGCACACTGGTGCTCTGCTACAGCACACTGGTGCTTTGCTACAGCACGCAGGTGCTTTGCTACAGCACGCAGGTGCTTTGCTACAGCATGCAGGTGCTCTGCTACAGCACGCAGGTGCTTTGCTACAGCACGCAGGTGCTCTGCTACAGCACGCAGGTGCTCTGCTACAGCACGCAGGTGCTCTGCTACAGCACACTGGTGCTCTGCTACAGCACGCAGGTGCTTTGCTACAGCACGCAGGTGCTTTGCTACAGCACGCAGGTGCTTTGCTACAGCACGCAGGTGCTTTGATACAGCACGCAGGTGCTTTGCTAGCGTACGAAATTGTTTTCCGACTGTACAAAGTTGCTTTTACAGCTTCACAAAGTATCTTTTCAAACGCGAACCGTTGCCTTTAGTGGAACAGCATTATTCTCATTTTTCACTCAGAAGCAGAGAAACTAATTTTAATGTCACCCTCATGTTCACGTGGTCCATTGAAATTTGTTCAATTGTACAAAAATACTGTATCCTGTTAATTTCTGAGCTATGCAAGAATATCCGTCACAATTTTTCCAGAATTCGACTACATAACATTTTCTGCATTTCATTTCTCTCGTAACGCTATAAGTTTCAAATACCCTAAGAAGGTAGCCACACCAACGCCTCTGAAGCGTGAAATTATACAAATTAAGATGGGAGGCTCATAAATGAAGTTCAACACAATAAGAAGATTGCGTATTATAATTCAGACTCCATTTACAAGCGGTAATAAAATTATTCTTCACTCACTTCCCTTCAATACGTCAGCTTCTTTTCAACTAGTGAACCGCAGCCCACTGTAAACTTTAATAAGCAAAGCTCTCCGTAGCCATTATAAACCATAACTCCCAGTAAACCTTATGAACAAAGCTCTCGGAAAACCTGCCGTAAAGTCTTGCGTAACCCAATCTAGAGTGAAAACACCGTCTTCATTGCATGTAATATACTAGTGCATAATAATAGGCTAATTCTTGCATCACATCCATGGAATTTAAATAGCATTTCAAGCTCATTGTGTTCATTCTTTGATGCCTAGAGGAAGAAAACGAACAATTTGGTTTCAGTCTTCGCTGAACGAAACAGTAAATACTCACGAGGTTGCATATTGCTAGTGAATCTACGCATCTGTGGGATTTTGTCCCGAGTAGTGTCTATTGAACTTTGCTCATTTATCTTAAGGGCGCTTTTTGATCTTCGCCAACATTTGATGCGTGTATTTGTGAAGGGAATAAAATTTTCGAAGTTCTTGCTTTTGAATTATGTGCAGGCCGACAGAGCACTGGAAATTCAATATCGAGTGTTTTTAGCGCGCATTGAACTTCCAGTTTTTCTAAGGATCTTAACCTGCAATATGCAAAATGTTTAATAAATTTCATCATTTATTACTGTGAATGTCAAACACACCTCTCACAATGCAAGCAATCTGAGTATCTTAGAAGAATAATTACGTGAAATTTGGGATGTGCAACTGTACTGAGAATGTTTTAAACAATTTTAAAGGGAAAGAATATTTTTTAGTTCGCAGATTGCTAAAATTTGCGTGTGCTCACCGTCTCAAGCAACCAAGAGCCTCGAATAAAATGCTCGTACTTCCAAACCTGAGAAAAAACTGTGGACTGTAACGTAATCACAAATTTATGAAATGATTAATTGATTATAAGGTAGTTTTAGCCTCCTTTTACCACAGCAAAGATGTTCAAAGAGAGGAAGGATGAAGGCACCGTTTAGTATGGAGTTAAGGGAACGCAGAATCTATGCATAAAAGGTGCATAAAAACAATCTGCTAAGAAAGAAATTCATGAAACAAGGTAAAACTTGAAAAAGAAAGTAGTGGGTGCTGAAAAACAGGACAGCAGTGAACCGAAAAAAGGTGGTCAGTAACAAAACAAAATACCTATTCTATTTCAACAAAAAGAAGGCCTACCTAACCTTTAGCTCGGGACTTCACATAATCCCCCTATGAGCTCCAATTCCCATAGATACAATAGTTGTATCCCCTTGAGGGAACACAAATTTATGAAAGAACATAAATGCATAAGAATCGTGTAGAATGGACCCAGACTGATCTCATGAACTTGAATGACTCAAAAAAATGTCTTATTTGAAGAAATAAAATTAGAAATTTCTATTAAAATTTCGTGGACGTCTTATAGATATACATGAATGATAGCACCATTGAAAATCGTGCTTTACGAAGAAATTTAAATAAAACTGAAGTTTTGGCTTATGCAGTGTTTTTGCCCTTGAAAATACCCTATAACTTCCATTAAATCATTCACGCTTAGCATTACTGTAGTAAACTTAAATCTCTCAAGTTTTTTCCACGTCAAGCGCTTTTCGTTTCAACGTGCCATTAAAGAATTATTCAGCATCACCGTGATAATAATTATTTCTGGAGTAAAGAAGGAGCCCTCGTCGCTCCAGAATTTGGCAAGAAGAGCACATCTCACCTCTTGATCTCTGGGAGGTGAGGTTGGCCGCAGGTTCGGCAGCACACCTGACGTTGCATCCATTGATTGCCCAGCATCCTCTGCCGACTCCTGCATCCTCTCCAGAAACCTTGAGAACGTGACTCCTGCCGTGACACCCAACGTGACACCTGCCTCCTTGAACCGTGACCTCAAAAGCCCTTTTTAACCCCTTCGGAAACCCAGCGTGACCCTATGGCTCATCTCAATTTTGCGTCTAACCCACCCTAGTAACTCGAGCGTGAACTGTGACCTAAACAATCCTGGAAACGCGCGTTCACGAACTTATTTCATCATCAAGAACTTCTTAGAACAATATCCTTATAGCTCCGAAAACCAAACTCATGCGTTGCTGAAAAAGATCTTTGTTATTCACGAAGTGAAACACATTATTTTTGACATAGCAGGAGAATCTGCGTAGTAAAATGTTGAAGAATAATACAATTTGAATTAAGCCGGAGGCTGTTCCTCCACAAGAAAGGAAGGGGGACATTTCGGTCGGAGCTGGAGAGGATGCAACTGATGGGTCCTCTCGCCTTAGCAAATCTGGAAACCACTCTCAGGGTCCATTTCAGGGCATTAGGTTTTATGAGCCGTCAGTGACTATCTCCGTGGGATACAAATTCAATAAGATTTGGTTCTCTAACCGAAACAAAAACCATCAGAATTTCGTGACACGGAAAAGATTTTCCTTGTTCTGGATTCTATTGCTCAGAGGTTAATCCAAATTATAATAAGATTCTTACACTCATCAGTTTGTGAACGAACCGAGAGCTGATCTTACCCATGATGGCTAAACTAAGAAGCCAGATGTTTCTATTATTTAGTTGAACTAATTGAACAACAACAAAAAAAAGTTGATATTCAGTGTATTTTGTAAATCCTGTGTTTAATCACATCTTGTGATTGAACCGCCGAAAATGGGCTAGGAGAGTCCTGCCAGTTTGTGGCAAATGTACATTTTTTACAGCCTACAACTCCTACATTTCTGATTGTTTCGAACATGTATTAATGCGGGACAAATGTGTTATACAAAATTACTTGACAATTCAGACAACATCGGTTTGTTTTTGACAAAGTAAGCTCCTAACAACAGCATTTTTATCTTTATAATTTGGTTGTAGAGACGGGAGATCTTTGTATAACGTTAAGAAATCACAAGAGTCAATTGCAAAGGAACTAACACATACTATACGTATGTGTTACCTATAGTAAAGGTATCAAAACGACCGAGGCAAGCGTTCATTTACAAAATGGCACTCAGTATATAGACGCACTTTACTGAAAACACTCAATGTCTGATGTTAAATAGCTGACTCTTCATTGATAGGAAAATAGGACAAGATTCTCTCATGGCATGGATGAGGGTTAGCGGAACAATAGAGAAGGTCTCTTGATCTGAAGAAACCTCACCTAGTATTTAAACGTACTTCTCCGAAAAAACTCAGAATGTGTGATATTGAATGTTTTATTCCTCATTGATAGGAAAATAGGAGAAGAGTCTCTCCTGGCATGGATGAGGGTTAGCGGTACGGTGGAGGAGGTCTCTCGATCCGAGGAGGGCGAGTGTCGCTGTCCCAACAAAGGTTTATACAATTGCGGAGACGTTGCGCAGATTCGGTCGTTTTGAGCTGCGGCGAGAAGATGAACTTCTACCATGCCGTGGTCGCCACAGAGGTTACACGGGGAATGGCATAGAGGTTTCATACACTGCAATTTTATGGTTCAAATTATCCTTCTTCCGGCGCTGCTTCATCTCAGCAAAGCTCCTCGTAATAGACGATAAGATATGTCATTGCGAGAGTGATATAGTTATACTGTATAGCTGCGTTCAGACAAATTACCTTTCAAAAGACGCGCCCCAATCCTCACAAAAACGCCCTCGCCATGTCAATTGTGGAGAACTGAGAGCTTCATTTTGTACTTGAGTGTGTTTCGCTACAATCTGAGCGTCTTTACGAGCACTGATGGTTCATCAGTAGACAAAAAAACTACAACACATAGAAAGTGTCTCTTAGCATTCTGTGGATAACAATGCTCAATATTGTTAACTTATTCAATTAAGGCAAGATAATTAGCTGTATCAAATAATCAAAATATTTATCCTTTTTGCGAAAACATAAATATGAGTAGTGCATTCACAAAATTCAACCATAAAGTTATATATTTACGCATATCTTCAAATTTAGGTAAATGGTGTCTCTTATTCACATTTCTTTGACACTCAGAAATTTGACCCCTTGAAAGTAGCTCCTGATATTTGGAAAGCAGATTAATTTGGCGAGTGTTGAATTATATTATCTGTTCAGCTAATCACAAGGTACTTCAAATGTAACGGGCTGAATTAAGCTTGAATCGTTCTCTGAATTTACTAAAAATTTAAACTACTGCAAGTCGATAACATCCAAAAGACAAAACAGATATATAAAATCTGACAGTGGGGGTTGAAATTATAGACATAATTGAATATTAAATTCTATATCGTTCAATTTAACAAAGAAACAACAAAGTTACGCTCAACGTTTTTGTAACTTAACTTTATTATGTACTAGTGTCAGTTCACTTATTCCAATGTTATAGAATCAACGACTAAATAATGAGCAATCATTAACTATTATTAAGGATAAAATAAACACTGAAACATAAATGTTTAACATTTTTTGCTCATTCAATTACTTTTCCACGCAACAGGGCTTTCCTTGATATTTTAACGTCATGATTCATCGTGAGAGGCTGGTAAGAGTAGTTTCATTGAAGCCACGGTGGCATTACTATAATTATCATTCCAGGACACTATGATTCACCAATTGAATAAGTGCGCGCTTGAATGGTTTCGTTATGACCAATTTCCAAGACATGCACTGGCAATTGAGGTGCGAACTCGGAGAAGTTTTGAGAAAGTAAACGAGATGCTCAAGAAAGGAAAGACGTCATCGCCAAATCTCCGGAGGCGCTAACGATCGAAGATTGCTATCCTGGAAACATCCTCATCCTGGAGGTTCAAAACACGAAGCTGTGCAGGATGTACTGGACCGAGGAGATCAGGACGGAGGATGCACAGAGATCAGAAGAGGTCAGAAACGGTTTAGGTTGGAGTCGCCGAGACAGGAAGACCTGTGCACGGGTCAGAGATAGATTTCTTCAAGTGAGTTCCAGGAGAGGAAGCTGCGTAGGACGCGTCTCTAAAAAATCTCGCGACAATAGGAGAGGCTGAGAGTCGCGCCGCTGTGGGGTCACCAAAGGTTTTGCTACAGAAGCCACTGCGAGAAAAAAAGGTCACCAACAGAGACATGTCTCAGGGATGATCCTGTATGTGGTTTCCACCTGATAATTGCGAGGCTAGGTGAATAAGGCTAGAATAAATCTTGTGACACTTGACATGGAAATTTGGCTACGAGTTCCCATGATTTATGACTAGAACAAAGGGCATAGTCGTACTTCGGACGGTACGGTTATGAGTAATTGCATTCTCAGCATTGTGGCGAAGAAAGTAGCATTACTTTGTCACCATGCGTAAGTCTCCAAAATTACCAAGTAGTAGCCTCATGCTACTAAACCATAAGTCTGTCAACGAGCAGAGAAATTATAATTTAGATCTAAAGTGTAAAAACAAAAGAACGCATTTTCAAATTTGTTCGGAACTGAGTAAAAGAGGTTGTGAAAATAGAGAAAACACTCGAACAGAATACCGCAAATTTTCAAAGAATTGTGATGAGTGACAGTTATGAGAGAACTCAAAGAACATGGAAATAAAATGGAAACATAGATAAGGTTGTAAAAGTTTGTAATAAAAAACAAAAGAAACTCGAGACACAACCAACAGAATACGTTCACAGACTAAAAACAAAATAAATGACATGAAATCCAACAGATTAGATGTAACGTTAGTTTAAGCCTCCCTAACTGCTAAAAAGTAGCGTTCCAAAGTGAGGAAGGAGAGAGGCACCAATTAGTATGAAAATAAGGGAACACAGAATCTATGCAGAAGGGGCAGAGAAACAGTAAGTTGAGGTAGAAGTTTATGAAACAAGATAAAAGTTGAAGAAGAATGCTGAAAAACATGACATCAGTGAACCAAAAAAAGCTGGTCCTTAATATTACCAAAATACATTTTATTTCAACAAAAGAAGGTCTACCCAACTCTCGGCTCGGGCCCTCACTGATTTTCTCGAATACCCATAGAGTGCGAATACACACAGATACAATAGTTGTATCCCCCTCGAGAGGGCAGTGAAATTTGATAATTTTTATTTAAAAAATGTCTCAGAAACAAACAATCTACTGTCGAGGAATATAGGCTTATACTCCGGACAAGGAATCAACGCGAGCTTTTTCGGTGCCGTTTCATCAATTTTGGGTAAAGTTAAAACGTTTCTATTAAGAATGATCATTGAAAAGTACGTGAAGTCATTTTACGAAAGTGTTATCTTTGTTAATAATACACGGTTGTAATTTACGAAAGTTTATGACTCGCATCTGACGAGGGTCAATTGCTTTTAAGAAAAATAATACCTACATATAGGTGTGGTGTTCTAAAAAATACAGGATTCATCGTAAAAAATAATTCCCTAGCCTGGAAAAAATTTCCTAGTCCAAGTCTAGGAAACTATTTAAAAAATAATATCCTAGTCATCGTAAAAAATAAATCCTGGTCAAATTTCCTAGTCTAATTTCCTACTGCTAAACAAAACTATTCTTTAGCAAAAAACACACAAAAACACGTTCTATCTAGCCCTAATATGCTCTGGAAATGATTTTTGTAATGCCTCATTGCCAAGTAATACCAGAATCCACTCGTTACTGAGAGCGAACAAAAAGTAGTTTACGCACCAGTAATGCGTAACAAGTAGTAATTTCAACAGTACTTTAAAAGAAGAAGCGAAACAAAAGTAATTCAATTTCAGAGCAAGGAAACTTCAACTATTTGGGTAACAGTCAGTGAATATCCCCTATTAATATTTCTCAACCAGGGGAAAATAACACAACCAGGTTACGTCAACCTAAAAACTCGGGCGGGCCACCGAACACGTGTCTTCCGTCGCTGTTCTAAGAAACGAATGGAACGATCGTAGAAAATAAAAAAAGAGGAACAAAAAGAAGTACATTTTATTTCCAATCAAGTAGATACATTAAATGTATAACAATGGTTTTAAAATGTCCTAACATTAAGATCCGTAGTTGATATTCGCATTTGGGTGCGAATACCCATGTCAATTGTCGACACAAATGATTGAGAGAAGAGCAAGGAAAAATGCATTCCCTTCGTTGCGTCAATCTGATTTCAAACAGGCATATAAATTCAAGTTACAAAAAACAGAATCCTAGTGAAGCATTGTTGAAAACACTCTTGTTAGTGCGCACTTATATTGGAACACGAGTATAGGAACTTGTGAGATTGTAGATTGTAGAGATTATAGGTTAGTTTAAGCCTCCCTAACCGCTACAAAAAAGATCGTATCGAAGAGAGGAAGGAGGAACGTTCCATTTAGTATGGATATTAGGGAATACGGAATCTATGCAGAAGGGGCATAGAAACAGTAAGTTGGGAAAGAAGTTCATGAAACAAGATAAAAGTTGAAGAAGAAAACAGGACAGCAGTGAACCGAAAAAGGTGGTCCTTTACATAGCAAAAAATACTTTATTTCAACAAAAAGAAGGCCTACCTAACTCTCAGCTCGGGCCCTCACACATTTTCCCCCTGGGAGCGCTTATTCCCATGGACACAATAGTTGTATCCCCTTGAGGGGAGGAACTTGAGATGTTAGGTATTAATGTTGAAAGTAAAATGCGCGGATTTAAATTAATCTGCGGCTAAGACTATGAGGTTGACATTAGAAACAATTTTTTTCACTCTTACGTATCAACTCGTTTGCCAAATAACGAGCTCGATGAAAATAAAATATTTTTTATCAACAGTAGAAATTTATGAAATTTCCTACACAAATAATGTTCGCACAAATGAGTTTACCTAAGTCAGCAACTTGAAAAAGAATTGTCAGACAACGTTAACCAAAACATTTATAACATAATTGGAGTAATTCGTAAAATTAATTAACTATCTTACACAAGTAAATTAACTGCCTAACATAGAACACAAGTAAAATAACTTTTCAATTTTCAGAAACCAGGTTGCGCAACATTTCAAACCGAAAATACAAGGAGTGCTCTAAAAATTCATTCGTACCTATACAGAAACGATCACGACAACCAGATCATTCTAAGGACATGCCCTCGTCCTGCATTTCTTCTACCAGGGGCAGCAAAAAGGAAAGCCCAGCCGTCGCATTATTTTATGTCGTTGTGGCGGTACGGCAGGCAACGTAAATTCCAGTAAGTCAACTGGGCTGCATTGCGTGTTGCTGTGCGTGGCGTAACCAAGTTCACTTAGGACTTACACTGTCGGCTGCGCCGTTACGACAACATTACGACTTTTACAACCTTTTCTAGCCCACAAGTGATTAAAATAAAATATGACCACTGTTCTAGACTTAAGAAACAGTCTACCGCTGTTTCGCTTGTGGTAAATAATTTTTTTTAAATATTTGTTTAATTGACGTAATAGATTCGCAAATGGGTATGAGGGTGTCTGCCCAGGCCGTGTGAGCGGCGGCACACCCGCCCTCGTTAGACCGTGCGGGCATTACCACCTGAGGGAAATGTACCGTGCACACCAAGTGCTTAACGACCGCTCAAATTTAGCTGACTTACTGGGAAAAAATATGTTAAATATTAGGACACTCACTCCTCGAAAGAGAAAAGTTAGAAACGAGTTCCCAAAATGAGTGCGTAATGCGAGCAGTAACTGGTTTCCGCATAATTTAACCTGAGCAGGGATGAACTATGCCACAATATTATGACATATTCAGTATGTTAATGATTATCGAAGTTATTAAATGAACTGCATGCAACACAGCTCAACGGCAATTGGTTTACGTTTAAAGCCTAGTTTAAACCATACGTTTTTTCTTTCGAAAATTAATTTCATCGGGTTAAAAACACAGTTAAAATTTACCCTACACAAACAGTAATTTGTAGTGATTGAATATAGTAGGTCAAAGATAGTATTCAAAATATTTGAACTAAAGTATGAGTAAATCTTGGAACAGATATCTATTTATACAACAACTTTTCAGTTGTGTATTTATTCAGACAGCATGAGCAGATGTACATACTCGGAATTCATTTTAAAAATTTGGCTCAAGGAGCCCTCATAACGAGCCCCATATGGAGCCAAAAGCGTCATAATGTCCCTAAACCGTCCAAAAATTGACCAGTACAGAGTTCATCAATCTCCTTAAAAGTGAGCACCGTGATGCGATTTGGAATTTGCAGTTCTCACGCAAACCTGACCGTCGGTGAACCGTCTTGGGGTTCGAGCCTGACTAATTATGGATGTCAGTTTGCAACACAGGCCTCATCAATTTACATTTACTCTTTTATTTCAAATTTGGCGCGCTGTATGGCCTACCTGACAATTCAGCTAAAACTGCTCCACTGAATATACTATCAGTTAACCAATCATGGGTGTAATTTTTCAATGAAATTGTTAGCATTCCCCCTTACTCTTGCGCTCCAGAAACTTGCATGCATCGACTCTCTTGATGAGCGTACTGGTGATATGTTGGAATAGGTCTTCCGTCAGCATTGTAGAAATTTACGAAA
The DNA here is from genome assembly GCA_014220935.1 of Platorchestia sp. MABIK. Classification (NCBI taxonomy): domain Eukaryota; kingdom Metazoa; phylum Arthropoda; class Malacostraca; order Amphipoda; family Talitridae; genus Platorchestia; species Platorchestia sp. MABIK. The sequence continues at coordinate 267,489 of JACJUY010000161.1, read as the reverse complement.
CTGTACCAGAATCGTGAATGTTTAATGTTCTAAAGTCTACTTTCATAAATTAAGCAAAAAATATAGATCGCTACACTCACGAGTTGAAATAGATATCACGAACTTGGGCATGCATTGAAAATTATTTATCGATAGAAAGAAACTCTCGAAGATATGGATAAGATTTTTTTCTGAAATGTGGTGAATGGATTTAACACAACACACAAGCCAATCTAAATGCGGTTATAATATCTCTGTATCACGATCAATTGTGCTGATGAATAGGACGAAATGTAGATTGTGAAAAGCACAATCCCAAATGAACAAACAAATTTCGCAAGATAAATAATAAACATAGTGCTGAAATTAGGTTAAGTCATATTTACAATTAGTTGTTCTCGGAAAATGTTTCATTGAATCTGCAGTAAAATTAACCAATGGTGCTTGTCACAAATTATTTTTAAAAATACAATGCAAGACATACTAATATGATGCCTCGAAAGTTAGATTCGTAAGTCATGGCGGAATTTGTACTGATATGCCAAAATGTCATAAGTGCAACTAACAAAAAGTGAATACAAAATACTTGAAAGGATGTTAAGTAATTTGAAGGTTGTCTGTAAATTCTCATATTTGAGACCAGCTAAAATAAAAAAAATTTCAACTGAAAGCACCAATGAAAGTCAATGTTGATGATGACATATTTACCCTGAGAAAATCGCCCATGCTGGTGTAACAGGAGGAAGCAATAATTTTTCTAAAAAGAGAGGATACTTAAAATTTAAGGTTAAATAAAATAAATTATGATTTGATTTAAAGCCTCCTAACCACAACAAAGGCGTTGCAAGAGAGGCAGGAAGAAGGCACCAATAAGTATGGACTAAAGGGAACGCAGCGTCTATGCACAAGGTGTATAGAAACAGTAAGTTGAGAGAGAAGTTTGTGAAACAAGATTTAGGTTGAAGAAAAAAATATTAGGTGGTGAAAAACCGTATAGCAGTGAACCGAAATAACGGTCCTTAAAAAAAATACCTATACTATTTGAAGAAAAAGAAGACCTACTTAACGTTCAATCTCGCGACCTCACATATTCCCTCTGGGAGCACTTGTTCCTATAGATACAATAGTTGCATCCTCTTGAGGGAACCTATGACAAAATCCTAATTATCCCAAAAAAGAATGAACACGAAAATTTTGCTCAATACCAACCATATTTCGTTCCTGCGCCATGAGACCAGCTGCGAATTATAGACCTGTGCACATTATTTCATAAAAGTTTCAATCAACGAATAAATTTTCTCTTGGCAACGAACAAAAGAACTCTTGGAATTTATTACAGCCAAGAAAGATGGTATTCCTAAATGAATTTCTTAAAATAAAGGGATGATGTTTGAACAATTTGCCCCAACATGAATCGTAATGCACCAAGTGTAATTTATAGATAAAAATGTGCATTTGGTACATTTTTTTAAAGCGATGTGTAAAATTCTCTAAAAAATCCTCAAGGAAGCTCCAAATGATATTTCAATGCGAGTTACACAAGCTGCGCTTGAAATTACCACGCTATTCGGATTGATATCAAGAGAGCTTACAATAATTAAGAAAAATGTTCACATTCTTCCCACCCTCGCTCGTGACAGGGCTGAAACAATTCAGAAAGCAAAGCCCTCCATTCTGGAAGAACATCAAAATTCACTACGAGCATTAGGCCAAGGATGTACATTATTTTCTAAACTATAACGAAAGCAAGAGCTTAAGCTAGGCTCATATCCTGCCACGCCGATCGTGCTACGAACTAATCTAAGCACAAGAGGGAGAGAAGCATCTTTGAGTGTTGAAAATATCTATTTGATTTTAAGCATTTTTATGGAACATTTTTTTTTAAATATGTCAGAGTACTGCATAAAATACGGAAAACCGATAGGGTATACACAAATTGATAACATGTAGCTCCCGCAACCAGAATTTTATTTTTCTTGTGAAATCTTCAATAAAATTGCTATCCATCCGCCCGAACAAAAGAAACTTCCTGAGGATATTATTTTTTCAAACAAATGAAGGATTACTTCAAACACAATTTTTTTAATCCTCAAGATTATTATTACAGTATTACATAAGTTAGTTTAAGATTCCTTAGCACCGTCAAAGGCGATCTAAAGAGAGCGAAAAAAGGGACCACTCAGTACAGACGCTAGAAAACGTGAATATATATAAATACATTTTCGACTTTCGATGGATATAGATGGTGCGTTTCCATCCTGGATATCCTGCGCATAGACACAGTAAGTTAGGAGGTAAAGGAAGAAGTTACAAAAAAAGAGACATTAAAGAAGGCATGAAGACTGAAAGAAGTCGGGACATAATTCATCGAGAACAGCCGCCATAAAAATTTCCACAAATTGTGCCACCCCAATATTCAGAGAGCTGAAATTAAAAGTTCGAAAACAATGAGAGATCGTATTTCAATTGAAGGATTTTATTTAAGGGTATCGTTTTCAAAGGAAAGGTAGTCATGTCTGATCAAATGTACATGAATCCATCGAAAACCAGTCAGAATTAACGAATTTGAAATTCCAATGAAAATTCCATAATAACGCAGCGATCGCACCCAAATTTTTGTATTCAAATTTTCATGAGCATGCTTAGGCAGAAATTAACCAAGACTCGACTGAAAACATTTTTCAATCGAATTTTCTGCCAAGTCAATAAAAAAGAATATCATCGGCGAAGTTGATGCGCAATGGATTCGATTTTGCCTCTAAAGTGGAGTAAGGTTAGATCCAGAACAAATTGTTATTGCAATTTTCATGTGAACCGTAGTCACTTGAATTAGGGCACCGTGTTCAGCAATAGTATGAGGTTGAAACTATTGATACGTTTAGAAGTGTAGCAAGCATTATCAGTAAAGGAATAGAAACAAATTCTGTGACTCTGATCTGTGAAAGATGCTGGATACACACATTTCTTGAGCGAACGTAAGCAAGAAAAAAAAGCGAGAATTTTCGACGAATTCTAATTCTAAGCCGAAACCAGATGACTGGCAGCCCAAAGAGGATGTGTTATACAATCACTTAACATTCTGGGCGCGAAAGACAAGCGTGTTCCTCTTTTTCCCCCGAAAAGCCGACATAAACACGACCCTCACGGCTACAGCTCCAAGATAAAGGCACTTCTCACGTTGCCGCCTCGAGCGTGTGGCTCCCGCCTACCTATCATTAATATTCGGGGCTCATGGCACTCAAAGAAAATTTTTCACCTGTCAAAAGAAAGTGGCTGAGCAATCTGCTTGCGACTCGAGCGTCACCAAACTGACTAAATGTCATTAACTTTGGTTTGCGGGAGGGCTTCTATGGTCGTCATAAAGTTGGGCTGAGGGTGACAAATGGTTCTCGGTGCTCAATGGCATCGTGGATGTTACGCATCTGTTATTTGACTCGTGAGTCCAAAGAGCAGTAAAATAATACACTCAAGAATCCAATAGGCAATAAAAGATTTTACAATTTATCACTTCAATCTAATAAGCCTAATTAATTTAATTAGGAAATCAAAATTGCTGGAAAGTACATTTGAATTACCTGAAATACAATATAAACATTTGTTTTCATTGTACACAGCCAAGTTCTTCATGTAAGAACACATAGATATTTACAAAAAATAGTCGCGCATTATTTTCTTGGCCTAACTTGGTACAAACAAAAGGGAATGTGATAAACAAAGTTATGTCATGCGACAGCCTGGTACAGAACTCGAGCATCAGTTCCACGTGGAACAGAGAGCGCAGGCCGGCGTCTGCGAAGCAAACACAAGGAAGGAAGCCAGCAATAAATGCTCCGTGTATGCGCCTGCCACACCGAGGCTGCGCGCTGAGGAGTTACCAGCATCGCCTCACACGCGAGGCTCCATACTCGTTAGAGGGCACCAATCGTCAACACACGCTAGCACTCCATCGAACAGTGAAAGGTAAGAGCGATCTTAAAGAAAAATATTTTTCTTTCCTTGACATAACCGTCATAGGTTGCTAGCTACACACCGACAAAATTCACCTAATTCCTCTTATCGCGTAGGAAAATCTTGCGAACATTGGTACAGCTTATCTTCTCGCAGCACCGTGTGCCCCTAAGATGCGACGAAGGATAATCTCGTTTATGCAACTCTGTAGGTGAGCATACATCGGGCAATTCAACAATACTTTCATACACCCTCTCAAAATCTATTTGGCTCTTGTCGAAGCTACAAACCAACAAGAATTCGTCTTGTAACGCTGACGTTAACCAAAGTTTTCTTGCAATAATTTCAATAACGAATGAAAGGGAAAACAGTGAAGAAACAAATGAAAAAGTTGCCAAAAAAATTATGGTGGAATAACTTTCATAATTTTGTTGCTTAATAATTAAGAAATAGTTCACAGTTATATAGATATAATCTTGAGAAAAGCAACCTTTTCCTGAGAATAATAACAAAAAATTCAACACGTTTTTCATTCTGCAAAATAATGCAATTACTCCATCTGTACTCAGACAATGGCGCTTTATGAGTGAGGCGGACGATGCCGACCGGTTGGTCCAAGTGATCCGGTAAACTTGCGCATTAATGAGGCACTTCATTCACATCACGAAGCAGAGAGAGAAAGAGAGACAAAGTTGTGCGCTTTGTGTTATGCTGCGGATGACGTGCGCTGCCGAGCCCAGGGTAAGCTGACACTGCGGCTTCCTCGTAACAGGATCGTCGGTGTGTCCTCTGTTCTCAGTCGCACTTGCTACAGCGCTACCCAACATGTGTGTCTGCGTCTGTTTCTCTAGATCATCTGCATGAGCGCTCGGAGCAACTACCTGCTTCTACACTTCCCCCTTCCTTACAGCACTTTCGACGGTTTCGCTGTCTGTACACTTGTTTTTATTTATCCGGTGAGTTTTCACTACGTGTTTTCGTACAACCATGTTGTTTGGATCTAGGTTCTTGAATTTCTGATTTTGCAGTATTCTTCACTAAATTTGTGCATAGACCAAAAACATTACAATACAATTAAACGTTGGATTAATATATTTATTAATTTTAAAATAGTTTCAGCAGATTCTTTTTGTGATCTGTTTTGAAGTTGAAAAGTTTTAAGATGCGATGTTTACGAGTACTCCAAAACAATCGTTTAGTGCAAATCTTCTATTTTAACTCATCGAGCGGCAATATACAGCTTATGTCTTCAAACATCTACCGTAGAAACCAATCTCCAAATTAGATTTCGTGAACATCATAGAGACAATGAACAAACAGCATCATCTGCTGTCAATGTGACGCCTACCGCTCCGCGCACATGAAGGTAATGCGCTCGTTGATGGGTGGAAAACATGAAGTTAAATCGTTAATGTCAGGATACTTTGAAACTCGATTATGGAACGTTATCGCTAAAAAAAGAGTGCACTGTTATCGAACGTCAAATTTTGTTGGTTAATTGAAACAGATGAGTCTTAGGAATGACCTCGTGCATGTAATGCCTTACCTCCTAATCAATGTACAGACAAGTGAGGGAGGCGTATTTGTATTGCTGTGTTCTCACCCAGGGCACTGAGTACTGATCACTATGCGGACCTAAAGGGTTACAAGGCTGTGATTTTAGATTAGATAGATTAGTTTAAGCCTCCGTAACAACAACAAAGACGTTACACAGAGAGGAAGGAGGGAAACATCATTTAGAATGGACTTGAGGAAAAGGTGAAATCTATGCACAAGGTATGTTCCTACTTAAGGCCCCCTGCGCATAAAAGCAGTAAGTGAAGAAAGAAGTTTATGAAACAAGATTAAAGTTGAAAAATATAGCAATAGATTCTGAAAAACAGGACTGCAGTGAACCAAAAAAAAGATGGTTCTGTAACAAAACAAAAAACCTATTTTACAGCATTTAAAAAAGAAGGCTCACCTTACATAAAGCTCGGGATGGCCATGATATGAACATTTAACTTAATCGCAACCCACATCGAGCCGCAGTAACTACAGCACAAATACGGTTGTCACCGAAAATGCCCCAGCATTCCTCTGGAACACCGAATCTAAATCATCCTTCGTTATGCACGCAGAGAACGATTATAAATCATCTGTACAAAAACGCAAGCAAGAGGGATTGTTATTATTATTATTATTAGTTTAAGCCTCCCTATCCTCAACAAATGAGATCCAAAGAGAGGAAGAAAGAAGGCACCATTTAGTATGGAGTTAAGGGAACGTGGAATCTATGCAGAAAGGGCATAGAAACAGTAAGATGAGAAAGAAGTTCATGAAACAAGAAAAAGTTGAAGAAGAAAGTAGTTGGAGCTGAAAAACAGGACAGCAGTGAACCGAAAAAAGATGGTCCGTAACAGAACAAAAACCTATTTTATTTCAACAAAAAGGAAGCTTACCTAACCCTTAGCTCAGGCCCTCACATAGTCCCCCTGGGAGCGCTAATTCCCATAGATACAACAGTTGCATCCCCCTGAGGGGGAGGGATTGTTTAGAAATTTCATCAACAAATTGTTTATCCATACCCACCTAAAAAGTAATATCCTTTCCCTTCATAAACCCAATGCATGATTTTTTTTTATCCTAGAGCATCAGTCGAGTAATTTCCAACAGTGAGAGAGAGCACCTCTCATTTGCATGGGATCACACATATAATGGCACTGAAGGATAGAGTAACAAAGCTCCAACTTAGATTCTTGATTGCACTTCCCAAACGCCCTATCACTAGCTGAATCAAACAAAAGGGTGTTACAGCATTATAGTAACAAGAGATTTACCGGAATCATTTCCAAATAGTTCTCGATTAGTTGTCTGAAAAGATGACGTTATTACGAGCTAGATTAAGCCTCCCTAACCAAAAAAGGGTCCCCAAGAGAAAAAGGATGAAGGCAGCATCTAGTGTGGAATTACAGAAACGAGGAACCTATATACAAAGCGTGTCCTCACACCCAGCGCATAGACACAGCTAGAATAAATAGATTAAAAAATTGGGATAAAAATCGGAAAAAGTGACAGAAGCTGAATAAAAGCAGTGAACCAAAAAGAGGGGGTCCACTACGAAAAAAGAACCTAATCTACTTCAACACTGGAAAGGCCTACCTAATCTCCAGCTCAAGACCTCACACTTTTGCTCGGGGGAAGGAGCGCTGACTTCCATCAATACAATAGTTAGTTGTATCTCCCTGATAGACGTATCGATCGATAAATTAAAAAATCATCAACTCAATGCCGAAGATATTTGTGCTACAAGACAATTGAACAGGGCGCCGGTGTCTTTTTTGAGTTAGAGAAAAAAAGCCAAAAAATAAGTTATATCAGGAAAGAAACATTCCAAACAAATCCCAACGCATGGGAACGATGGTAAACATCACTAAACTGACCAATCAGAGCAAAAATTCCAGAGTGCTTTGACGGTGATAGATGGGAGAAGAAGACTCCTTTGACTTGGAACCCCAGTTTTCCGCAATGCTGAGGTTCAGGAAGGGGAGAAGTAAAACAGGTCCAACTTTGGCGCAGTGGAGTTTCGTGTACAATGGGCAAGAGCCCACTCTATGCAAACGAATGTGCTGTGCTAAAAGTAAAATATTTTTTTCATTGCTCCCATATACCTATGATTTTCAGATTAGATTAGATTAGTCGATAGTTTTAGCCTCCCTACCCGCAGCAACAAATGCGATCCAAAGAGAGGAAGGAGGAAGGCACCATTTAGTATGGAGTTAAGGAAACGCGGAATCTACGCAGAAAGGGCATAGAAACAGAAAGTTGTGAAGGAAGATTATGAAACAAGATCAAAGCTGAAGAAGAAAGTAGTGGGTGCCGAAAAACAGGACAGCAGTGAACCGAAAAACGGTGGTCCTTAACATTTCAAAAATATTTTATTTCAATAAAAAAGAAAGCCTACCTAACTCTCCGCTCGGGCCCTCACGCTATGATTTTCAGACTTCTTAAGTTTGCTTCCTCAAAGTCTGAGCTGCTCGATCGTGTGCGTTAACTGCTACATTGTTATGTTGAAATTTTAATTATTTGAATTACTCTGAACTCTGACTGCATGGGCTAAAAAAATCATTCATTACGGAAGTTTGGAACCAAGGAAGTTCATCTCAGTAGCTTTTCGGAGAAAAGAACGAAAAACCGCTAAGGTTCTCTTTGCACTTGCTTTATTACTAATCATTATGCATTTCAAGCACTCGCAAAATATTCATAAAAATATTCATGCATCAGAGAGGATTTTTCAAGGCAAGTCCCATAATTCCAAATTTACTCATCAATTCAAATGAACAACTAATCTCCCCACAAACATTTACCCCATGAACAATTGGAACAGATGGACACTCGTCTAGCAAAAGCCACGAGACAGGAGTTGGCAGTGCGCGCCTAACGACCCAGCAGCGGCCGGCACACAGCCGAGGCATCGCCTTACACTTCGCAGTGCCAGAACTTGTTTAAAAATTCATTTGACTTGTTCACACAAGCGTGACGCGCTGCGCAACACGTGAACTGCTGCTGCTGGTGGTTGATGGTGCTGCACGCTGCCCTCACGACCAGGGCGGTGTCACGTTCTTCTCGAACGAGCGGGTTTTCGAAGTTAGGTCTCGTGAATATTTTCTGCAGCTGTGATTAGCATGTGCGGTCTCCCCATAGTTTTGTCATAAATTCAATAGCGCACTCTAATTAATCTCCTTCACAAAATTCATTGCATAAAAAACACAGGCCTATGAAAGTCTTTACGATTTAAGCATAGAAAAAGACTTAAATTCGATAAAAAATGTCTAGTTACAAATGCTATTAACAAATTCGGGAACCACGCATTTTTGTCTCACCTAAAATAAATACTTTGGACAATGATTCAAAAATTCTTGTGTTGACTAGGAGTAAAATTTCCTGCGCTAAAATAAAATTTTATCGGCCTTCAATTTGGACGTCTTCAGCCTACGCTCATAAGGGAGTACTTCGCTTATACCGATGAAATATTCTTACTAAATGTAATTTCACTGCAAATGCATCATTAAGAGTCCTCGAGAAAATTGAAATTTTTTTTAACGTTTTGCTACTTTCAGAGGGCTCGCACTCTCCTTGTCGCTGAGAACAGGTAACAGCTTGCGAATATTCTAGTATGGTGATCCCTAACACGTGCGCCAAACAATGTATGTACCATAAGAATTTATATCTAAACTATGACAAATTTATTTATACAAGCATAAAGCTCGTTGTTGTAGTTTTGTTCAATGCAGACATGCTACAAACGAAAAAGAAAAACAGCTAGATCCCTGGATGAGACTGGCGTGCTCAACGACTCTCCTGTGACGTGCTCGGTAGGTCACGCCTGCGTACTAGAACTGCGATGCGCAATGTGGCACAACCTAAGATGCCTTCTGTTAATTCTCCACAGCCTGCTAGCAGCCTACACTGTAGTTGCAAAGAACGCAACTCGTACAGAAAATGGTTACAAAGCATATTAGTCGAACACAACATACAAACAAAGCATGCTAGTCGTTCACAACATTGAAACAATTCTGCTTCCAAGGAAAACATTGATGACGATTTTTCAATTTTAAACTTGCTCATTCATTACCACCGTACGTTGCAGAATCCATACTCGTTCTAGAGCTGATACGCATTATAAACGGTTGCTAAAATGTATATCATTAGTAAATAGTATATCATGAAGTTCCTCACGCTCAGAAATAATTCTCCAGCAATTTCACTTTATTTGCATGTAAGCACACATAGTTTGTCTAGATTATTTTCTCTTAAAGGACTTTTCACGTCTGCCTAAAATTGTTAAGACATTTTATGAAATAATTGACAGTGTCTTCGCACAATTTCCAATAAATGACGTTTTTAATACTAGATTGTGTAAAAAAATGAACTGAAATAACTGTACAGATCTTACAGACTACTCAAATTACGATTTGGCAAATTTCCCTTGTCATTGAGATCAACATTTCTCGTGTAGAGAGAGGAAATATAGACACATTCATGGGCCTGATTTGGTTGAGTGAGCTAAAAAATGAGGCGTCGGGTGGACACGACACCCCTTCGTGTTCTATCTCAAAAGTCCTTGTCTTTGTTTACTGTCGGCAGCGGGGACGTTACGGCGCAGGTGCTCTAGGGGGGTGAAAGGAAAATGTGTTTATTCGAAAATCAGTCGAGCAAAAATATTAGATTTTGTAGCTGAAAAGCTCTCAAAACAGTTATCTGGAGATAGGAACTTGATGAATATGTGAAAAGATAAAATGTTTTTTGTTTTATATCAACGTAGATAAATTTTGTAAAGAGAGGATGGGAATAACTTGTGAACATCACTGCCAAAACTCCAGAAACCAAAAATCAGATACAGAAGTGAAGTTTATTTTAACACGTTGCTTGCGATACGACCCATTGATGGGTCGCTTGAAAAATTTTAGCTCTCTTTCAAAATGATTAGCATTTAGTGGACCCAAATAATGTTTGGTGCTTATAAAATTGCCAACAACTTTTGACTTTAAAGTTGAGTTGAATGTTGAACTTTCAGTTTAACACAGTCAACGTGTTAAGCAAAAGTCAATACTTCTTCGTTGAATGTACCGTGCGATTTAGAGTTCTTTAGATACTGCTACGTAATGAGGTTCACCGTGTTTGCTAATCTGAATCAAAGTGCCTAACACGTAGAAATTCCCTCTATGCGGTTTTCAAAACTATTTCTGTGGATAAGTTGACAGTGAAAAAATGTTAGAATTGTATGAGTAACTAAAACTGTGTGAAACTACCTGAATAACCGAACTCTAAACTTCCAACAATTCATTTTGCACTTCATCTGTAGGCTATAGAGGTTGTGAGTAAACTCTGGGCTTTCCTCACAGGCATAAACAAGGGCACAATAAATCCCAGTAAGAAAAAAAAACATTATGCTTCTAAATAAGTTGGTAAGTAAACTTAGAGAAATTATTGAGTTTCTAAATACTATCAAAATATTTGGCTTCCAAATCAAGCGTAGAAACTATTACTGAGATTACCTAATTTTAAAGATTCAGATTATAAGTTAGCTCAAGCCTCCCTAACCGCTACAAAAAAGCTTATCAAAGAGAGGAAGGAGGAAGGCACCATTTAGTATGGAGGTAAGAGAAGGAGAAATCTATGCAGGAGCATAGAAACAGTAAGTTGAGAAAGAAGTTCATGAAATAAGATGAAAGTTGAAGAAGTGAGAGGTGCTGAAAAACATGACAGTAGTGAACCGAAAAAAGGTGATCCTTAACATGACACAAAAACATTTTTCTTCAACAAAAAAAAAAGGCCTACCTAACTCGCAGCTCGGGCCCTCACATTTTCCTCTCCAGAGCGCAATTTCCCATAGATACAATAGTTGTATCCCCCTGAGGGGTCCTAATTTTAAAACTCTCCTACATAAACGAATTATTAAGATGAATAAAGAAGACATGTTAATTGGCCACAGGATATTTGGCAAACACTTCTACCTTTTCTAAACTAAAAGCGTTTGTCGTCGATTTCGCACGGTTGTGTAACAAAATTATGTCTAAAAATATCTATTACTGGAGTGAATATAATACATTTAAAACCCGTTTGTTTCGAAGACAATAAATACCTAATGACCATTAAATACTGCACAATGAAGAATGCTGCACTAGTAATCAATAGATTGGTATCTTTACAAGAAGAAGAAACTCACTTATAAACTGCATCAGCGGCTTTTTAAGCTAAAAACAAAGATCATTTCTTCTCCAAGATCATTGCTGCCAATAAGTTGGCGGACTAATGAAACGCGAAGAGTTTTGAAACAAGTCGGAACACGGTGTGAGCGCAATCCTGCAAGCGCATTTACTTCCATGAAATAAAGTGAAAAAATTTAGTCGGAGAAATGAAGTGCTTCAATTTGACAGAATAAAACGTTTAAACAACAGCGATACGATCATGTATCTTCCGTTATGCAAACAAAAATTTCACATTTATTTAATTTTCTTCAGGTGTATGTTAAAGATTTTCTAAACTTCGAATCTCTTCCGATTTTCATAGCAATTAAGACATACTGTTTTTAGCGTTTCCGCTTTGCAAAAGTTAGCGAATCACAGTATTCAAAAGAAAGAGAGAGAGAGAGAAAAATGAGAGAAAGAGTGTTATATTTTCGAGAGAGATGTAAAGTACGCTGAGCGATGTTTAATCACAATGAGTCGTGCATATCCGCATTGTCGTATTGTTAACAAGCGCAATATGGAGCTCACAGAAGCCTTTCAGAGAATTAAAATTCCCAAGTAAGAGATGACTTAACGCGTTACGAGGTTTTGAAAGCCGTCGTTGCTTCAGAAGCAGCAGTAAATAGCGTCAGGTCCCCCACGTGGTCTCTCCTTTCACGGTCTCGCCACCAGCTACTGATTTCTTCTCACAGCTCCGATTTGTGAGTTTATCTCTCAGTCTCAACTTGCAGCGATTTAAAAATAGCTGTTCCGACGTCAGTTACAGAAAATAATCTGGTGGATAAAACAGCCTTCCAGTGAATTAGATTTAAATCTTATTACGATTGCAGTTCATCTTGAACTATTAATGACTATAAAAAAATTATTGTCTGAAAGTTTTTTCCGCTCGAAAATTATTATTTTGGAGGGAGTTTTATTGCTCTGTATATATACCGTTTTTTTTATAATGGGATTTTGTTCTCAAGGGCACACTTCACGTTGAGGTCAATGCAAACTTTAATGAATGAACTTCACAAAAATTCTACTGAATCAAGCAACCCTTTTTGAGAGCGGACAGTGTCTTCCATTTATTGTAGCTCGCAAATATAAGCAGAACATCTTCTGCAAGCTTCATTCAGTTCGCAAGCTATAGTTTATCTTGCCTCGTTAAAAATTGAGTATTTGAAGCATGAAAAACTCACCAATCTAATAATGAACCAGTGCGCAAGGGTATAAATGCAGCAGTGTTTCTAAATTACAAAAATAAAGATAAGATTAGATGTGAGTTTAATCCTCCATAACCGCAACAAAGACGTTCCAAAGAGAGGAAAGAGGAAGGACCCTTTTAATGTGGACTTGAGGGAAAGCAGAATCGATGCACATGGTGAATAGAAACAATAAATTGAGAAAAAAGTAGTAAGTGATGAAAAACAGGTCAGTAGTGAACCGAAAAAAGGTGATCCGTAACAAAACAAAATACCTGTTCTGTTTAAAAAAGTCAGACTTACTTATCCTTTAGCTCGGGACCGTACATACTTCCTTCGGGAACATTAATTCCCATAGATACAACATTTTAATCCCCTCGAGGGGATTACCAAAATGAAGAGGTTAAACTTGAAAATGAAATTTGAGTTAAAATTTAAAGTTTGAAATGTTGAAAAGCATCACAGAGCAAGTGGTAAAAAATGGCATGAAAACCTGAAACGGTAAGGATAAAAAAAAGGATAATTTTACAGTGTTGTAAAAGTGCAATACCAAAATTTAAAATCAGCTATCACGAAGAGAATTAGGCGACTGCGTAAAACCGCCATCATCGCAAGCAAAGCTCGCAAGCTAAACTCAAAAGTCGCGCTCATCGACGGAGGAGAATTTATGCACATACATGGAAAGACTCTTCAGTTTCTGTCTCCTGCCTTTTTGATGGAGTAAGCAGCACCGGCGCAGCACGAGAGCTACCTCAACACGCACAATAGTATGGGCGTGAATTTGATTCTCTAGAGTGGAAGTGGAAGCTAGAGTTGTGATGAGAACTTCCTACCATTGATCAGGATCACGAGTTTTAATGAGTGTTATCGGAATGAAAACTTTGACAACAAGGAAAACGCTTGCTGGAACTGAAGATTGCCGACACTTTGAAGATATGTTACAAATATGAACCCCGTGTTGAAAAATAACATAGTTTTTCAGCTTTAATTCCAAAGATTTTGTCTCTTTTCCATGACACCACTAAAAAACCGAAAGCAAAGGAATGAAACTTAGTACTAATTGTCAAAGCTGATAAATAAAAAACATACAAAGATATTCTAATTATAATTGCTCTGAAACACTCCGAGTTACATTTAAGTGCAAATTAAGTTTCAAAAAACCAAAGACGTGCCTTTGACAGAAAGTATTTTCAGAAACATCAATTATCAGTGTTGGGATTTTCAGCCACGAGAACATGAATACTTTTGAAAAGCTGAAATTAACGAGGAAATTTTCGAGAAAATGTCATTATTTTCTTATTGTCGTTACCGTAAATTTATTGTCATTACCGTAATGAAATTTTCTACTGGGAGTGAAATTCCCTTTAATGAATTGTTACGCACTCATGAAGTACGACTCACACAAAGTTATTTGAAGCCGTACAAACAGGGACGAAACCGAAAATAAGTAGAGAACCTCGATATGATGACTTCATGTAATATTGAATGACACATAATTAACTTCTAAATATACATGAGCGCATTTAAATTTTGGGTCATAACGCAGACTAGAATAGGAAACGTGTTCCCAATAAGGCTTGCTCGGCGGCCTGCCTGCCTCAGACACCCACACACCGAGACTCAAATTTCCCCTTAACGAGGAAACAGGATCACCGAATTAGCTTTTATTGAGCAGTATTTTTACGCGGCTAGCGAAGGCTTACCATGTTTTCCTAACAATATTTGCGAGACTTTCAGGACGAAGTGAGCCGTATTACCGCAAGTTCGTGGTGATCAGTTTCAAAACGTAAATGAGTTGTAGTACAAGGACAATTGGTGGTAAAAACATATTACAATGACAAATATATTTAAATATTATTTTGCATTATCAAAATTAGTTGTTGTAAATTTGCTTACCTAACTTGAGCAGCGGTCGTGAAATAATTTCCCCTCCAAATCATGTTCAAGTGGAATTAAAAACGTGCATCAAACCCAAAACATATCCTGACGGTTGACCACCAACAAACACCTCACTCAGAAACCTAGAACTTGAGCAGGTGTAAGTAAATCAGAATTCTGTAAAATACGAGAAATCCCACGCCCTGAACTTGTTGCCCAGATCCCTCAGGAAGCTTCCCACGGCCTCTAATCCCCCAAGATTCTCACAGGAAAAGCTGGTGGTCCTAAAGGATGGAAGAGGGCTACTTTCAAAGGGTTATCTGCTAAACAATCAGGTGGGTGCTGGCTCTTTTATACTTCGAGATTTTATGAGAGATTGCTATCAGCCGTAGCCGTGGTCAAAGGTGTTTTCTTGCTTCCTATGCTGAGTGATGAGCCCAAACAGAGCAAGCGTAGAATGAGATACCTAATGAACGCATATGAAATGCGACTTTTGACAGAACTCTCTATTTAGTAATGATTTCAGTTAGCTTAGACACGACTACGAAGTTTCTCATCTCAACAGAGTCTAATTAAGGTAAATATTAAAGTAAATCGACGTCAAGAATGAATTGGAGGTTAAATTAAAAATCGTCGTGAGCATGTATAACTTATCGCAAAGAAGTTTTGATGAATTATAGTAAACTTCTCCCGCCAAGTTGATACTCTCCATAGACCTGTTTTTTATACTCTTGTCAGATCACTGGGATGAATGGGTGGTCTCCGGTTGCCATGGATTTCGTGTTTTTCCAAGTATTACTTTTCATTGTGAAAAGAAGGTAGACACAGCATTGAGGACGGCACATTGAAAAAGAAAATAGCAATGAGACCCTGAAATTTAACACTGACCTCATCCACCAGTATATCATACATATTTAAAGAAAAACCTAAGCATCAACTTTAAATATTTTGTAAAATCAACAATAAGTTTGTGGGACCCAAGTGAGAAACCGTGAGCACCAAGTAAGAACTCTCACGCACGAAAGTAATACGTTGAAATGTAAGAGTTAATAAAAGGTATTTGAAAAAAATTATCATTTTCATTTTTTAAAAGTCGGTGTGAACACCAGAATGAAGACTGTTGCATGAGTGAGGTGTCAGTTGCACAATCGGGGAACACGCACGAGGTCTGTGGGAGATGCCAGCATCTGGCAGCGAAGGCAAGCAACCTCGCTTGTTTATCTTCTCAGCCGAGGAAGTCGAGCGAACTGGCGGCTTCCATGTCGCTCTCACGGCACAAGTTTATTTTCTCAGGTTTTCTTTATCAGTTAAGCTCATTAATATCCGCGCTGGGGGTGCGAGCGGACTTTCGAGAGCAGGATGTGGCGGACGTGCTTTGAAATAGCTCATCGTGGTAGTGGCAGAAACAAGTGTCCGTGTGAAAACATTTCGCTTTCAATGCTTCACATGCTCTAAACTAACACGCAATACTGGACAGTACTCCATTAAAATGCGATCGAGTGGAAATAACATTTCAAAAGTCTGCTAAAAATAATTCAAAATTTCATGCGAAAAATATTTTCAAGAGATTTCTCAAATGGTTAGCCCCGCAGCTTTGATGCCTCAAAGGATCTCAGGCGTACACTTCTCTGCTGGTCAAGATAATTTCTTATAGACGTCCATTAAGGTTCAGTATTTGAGGCGAGTGTTTGGCAGAGAGCTCCAGTTGAGGCGTAAACAGGATTGAGTGCCAGGGTCAGCTAACTCTGTTCGAGTTATGCTAGGCTTGCCGATCATGTTGAACCAAGTGATCCCGGTTGAGAGATTTGCCATTTATTTTCTTGATGACATGCATGCTTCCGTGTGTAAAAGTTGGTGAGCTTTCCTCCAGTTTTCAATGTAAAATAAAGAAACCTATTTGCATAAAGTGATCAACCGCAAAACAGCAGAGCGAATTAGTTTGGGTAGTTGATCCTGGAAAAGGTAGAGTTAGCAATTCTTAGATCTACGTAAAATTCCTAAAAACTTATGAAAAATGTAATAAGGATTTCTGTAATGCTTGATGAAGTTTAGTGATGAGAAAACGAGATTTAATATTATTCAAGCATTGCTGCTCTGGAAATTGCTCTTTAATAATCCCACTTAATTACAGTAGTGTTGTCACTTTTAAAAAATTTTGAAGTCACTTTAAATTTATATCGCATCACTACACATTTTTTCTCCGAAAAACTCTTCACAAACCGAAAAGATTTACTGTTATATTATGGCCATAATTGCAGGTACGACTGTCATAATGATGATATTAAACAACTAGTTCAGGCATTGAAAAAAATGAGGTTTAGCACCTACGAAAACAAGATATGCTAATAAGAAACGAGACACAGAAGCTAACGCTCAAAACAAAGTTTTGCGTAATATTTGTAATTAGAATTTCCAAATTCGGATGAAATATCTTGTGTCTTCGAAGAACTTCCAATTTTAGTGAATGAAAAAAAGATTTATTTTAATCACAGTCCTTGAATGGTTGGAAACACAAGTGAACAGTTGTGGGAGTTTAGTTCTCTATGTAAAATTAGCATTCAAATAGCTAAAAATGTGCACATTCGTACTACAATAAAGAGTTGAAATTTGTACCATCTCCATGGTAAATTATTGCCCATGAAAAAAATTATTTGTATTCATTTTCTCTGACTTTAACATAAACGAAACGAACGACGCGCGAGGCAGTTGCGTTGCTCATGAACACCATTGATAACCAGCTGCGCTTAACTTGAGGTAATGAACCGTGGCTGGTGATGTCCGTAGATTGTGTCAAGCTTTAGTCTCTGCCAAGAGAACGTGAAAACATTGGAGCTGCCGCTGTCGAGCGTCTTTGCATCTGAAACAATGGCCTTTCGAGATATGGAAATGTCATGCGTTGTTTTATGATCAAGTTTAGCGCGATGATGTACTTAAGTTAGCTCAACTGGCGCCAAGCGGCCGTCTACACTTTAAGGCGGGTGACGGAGGAGCTAATTCCTTTCTTCGAAAAGCTCGAGTTCCACTACTATTTAGTAAAATTTGTGAAGCGTACTAAGGCGCGCAGCTTTTTGCTGCACAACAAACGACCGCTGTGAAAAGACTTTTAAAACTTTCATGCGAAAAGCTATGCTCTTCTGTTGTTCAAGAGAAATCTAGCGAGAAGGCACGGTGATGAGTGACTTCATTCTTATACGCTGCTTAAGACAGTTTCAAGAATTACGATAAGGCTTCTAAAGTAAACATTCGAGCTTAACAAGACAACAATAAACTTTCAACTTCGCAAGGACAAAACAAGTCCGAAATAAACTGCTGTCATCTTTTTCCCTTCATATGGAGCGTGCACAATTAGGAATGGTAACGCCAAACGTACACAGGCATTCAGAAAACTGTGAAGGACGCGCCTACTAACATATTTCACAGTCACGTACATCAGAGCTCAGTTAAAAAACCCATACATTCAGCTTACATACATTTCTCAGCGGTAAAAATTGGGTAAAAAATTTACCTGGTATGTACAGTTTATGGTGTTTGGCAAATTGTAACTCAAATCCAAAGTGATCATGCTGTTATTTCTAGGAAAAATAACGATTCAAGTTTCAAGGTGCGAATATTCTAGGGATAAAATTCAAATATCATTTGTATCACGAAACAAACGTGAAGCATTTGATGTTCCATACATCAAAATGTGAGCTTAACAAACAGGTGTAACTGCATACTCATTCTTTGCGAGTTTTAACGGGGCTATACACCTGGTAAAATTGAGATCAGTTAAATTTCAGCTGTACCAAAGGTGCAAATTTTATTTCTCGGGAAGTACAGACCGCGAAGGGGGGAGGGGGAGACCAAATTAAGCCGGCTTGAGTGTTTTCAAGGTGCAATGATGGCAAGAAAGTAGCATCAAGGCAACTTATTGCCGGTTGTACGGTACACCGGCCTCTATCACGAGAGATCCGTACAGAAAGGGTAAAATGCTATGTCATCTATGCCATGGACTGAAATAACTACAAATGTTCTTAGGAACTCTGGTAAGATNGGGGGGGGGGGGGGGGGTAAGATGAGAGGCAGTTTATTTAAGGATCGCTCACAAAGACAAAACATGATATAAGCTTACAGCATACCTTCCTGAACTGAAAAGAATTTCCCTTTAGCAAACGCACATGCTGAAAACATGAAAAATGTAAGTATATTGCGAGGAGGAAGTCCATTTCAAGTGAAAGATAAATTATTATACTAATGAAATAAGGACACTTTTCCATCTCTGTTTTCGAACACTCTCTTTCGGAGTTCTGGGAGGTTATTAGCAATGAAAATGATGGTAGTTAAACAAAATTACAATCCTATAAGGTCACTCTTCGTAAGGTTAGTATTCGCTTGATAGATGCGCAGACTTCAATTGCAAGAAGGAAGCGAAGGAAGTGTTACTCTAAGAGAAGGATGTGAGCGCAGCGAGCGCGCTTCCCTTTTCCTCTCTCGCGTCGAAGCCAAGCACTGCCGAGAGTGATTGGAACTCGCATGAGAAGGAAGAATCATGATCTGCAGGAAAAATTTATAGAGAAAATTCCTTTTTAATAGGTATCTGAATTGACGTGGAAAGCGAACCCCGATGTGCATTTCAAATATGAGAAAAAAGAATCATGATGACCAGTTCAAATATGAGAAGGACAAATCATCATAAGCCACTGAAATATGAGAAGGACAAATCATCATAAGCCACTGAAATATGAGAAGGACGAATCATAATTGGCCTCTCGAATATGACGAGGGAGAATCACGATAAGCACCTCAAATATGGGAAGGACAAATAAAAAGATAAGAAGCCCAAAGAGGATATGATAAAAAATCAAATAATGCGAAGGGAGAATCATGATAAGCATTTCAAATATGAAAAATAAGAATCCGTGGTCAGCACTTCAAATCTGAACCAATCGTATACACACACTGAATTTTGTTCCAAGCACAGTGTATTGTTGCTTCAGTAATTAGTTGAATGGTTTGAATGTTGTTGCAAGCACAGTACATTGTTGTTTCAGTAATTAGTAGAAAGGTTAGTTGGTTACATTACTTAGACAACTAATTCATCATAATAGATTCTTGAAAACAGGTTAAAATAGCTTAGAACTGATGTTGACACCGAGTTCCAATTTTACAACTATTCACTTACCACTGTTGGTTTACCAAAATTTGAGGATAACGATTACATTTTTGCGAATGCGGTCTAGCGTATCATTTGTAAAATAAAACTTCGATATAAAACGAACATTATTCAATGATTTTTCAATGCAATAGTTCACAGCAAGATGAGCCATCAACTCTTTACCAGCAACGTTGTACTGGAATGAACAGGTCAATAAAATGATAGGCTTATTTTCTGTTTTCTGGACTTCAAAAATTTTAGCAAGACATGGAAAGGAAGATAAATAATTTTAGTTTGACAGAACAAAAGTGTTAAACGGTGTCAACATTTGCAGCGGACATTCGATCTCCAGTGAGATCTAAACATCATGCACCAAGTACCACAGCAACTGATGTGCAAAATCAGTATTGCGATTCGTCTCATGAATGTTGTGAAATCCATCCACAAGGTAAGTAACTAATAGATTACATAAGTTAGTTTACGCCTCCTTAACCACAACAAAGGTTTTCTGAAGAGAGGAAGAAGGTGGGCATCATTTAGTATGGAATTTAGTTTCAAGTTCAAGGCACGGAAAATCTGTGCACAAGGTTTGTTCCCACACAAGACCATGCACTAGAGCATAGAAACAGAAAGCTTGGAAAGGAGTTTATGAAACAAGATAAAAGTTGAAAAAGAAAGTCGGAGGTGCTGAAAAAAAAAGTTGTGAACCGCAAAAAGATGATTCGTAACAAAACAAAACCTATTTGATATCAATAAAAGAAACGCGTACCTAACCTTGAGCTTGAGACCTCACATCTTTCAGCTGTGAGCGCTGATTTCCATAGACACAATAGTTGCATCTTCCTGAGGGGAATAAGCAATGATTTAAAGCTTGAGAACTGATCGAAAGTAGAATAAGTTTTTTAGGAATTAACTCAACTGCCAAATTTCTAAAAATAAGTCCCTTCATAAAAATACATGGAATCGTGGAAAACTAGTCACATTCCTAACAAAAACTTATCAGACAGATGACTCTTTTAACACGATAGGTTAAACTGAAGTTCAATTTTCAACTCAGATTTAAATTCAAAAATTTATATCAATTTTAAAATACCAAGTATTAACGGGCCCATTAAGTATCATTAATTTCAAAAGACAACATTTTTTAAAGACCTATCAATGGGTCGTTTAGCAGCAGGAAGAACTTAAGCACGACCCATTGATGGATCGTCTCGCAAACAACGTGTTGACAGCTAGAGAGGCAACCGCTTACGCTTCGTTATATCTTGCTCATCAATATTTGGATTGCCTCGACATCATTTCTCCTAATGACAGATATTATCGTGTACATATTCCACAAAGCATAAACTGTGTGCCTCATAAGCACACTATAACATGATCATTTTTCTTCTGTACCGTGAACGGAGCTAACGTTTGCTGGCGTCCTCCCAGACACATGTGAAGCAAGCCACAGATCACAGGTGTTTACTTTAGCGAGCATTCAACACCTGTTCTAAAAAGACGAGCTTCAGACGAGAAATAGTGAAGCAGCGGCATGCAACATTATCCCTTGTTTCCTTCCTGCATCAGGTGCAGGAGTTGTGTTTCACCGTCCTGATCAGCTTTGCAACAATCAGGCTGAAGGAAGGACGTCAAAAAAAAGCTAGAGGAAGATCAGATTCGCACATCCTTCCTGGGAACAGCTTTGATTTGGTTCGTTGATCACCGCCATTTGGGCCAAACGATCGCAGCCTCTGGTGACGGGCCAACTGATCGTCCCAGCTGGGGGAGCCAGCTTATCGCTCCACCAGGTGAGGCCAATTGATCGTCTCAACTGGTGAAGCCGGCAGTGTCCCCTGTGCTGATAACAACTGATCAAGGCACACTGCTCGCCTGCATTCTACGACACTCTTTTTCAAAATGATTTTGGTAGAACTTCTCACGAAAAGGTTTTTGACGAGTGCACGACGAAAAGCAGAAGCTAATTTTATCCCTTTCATGCAACAGAAAACTTGGAACTTCTTATCATAAATTTCTGCGTTTAGACGCCTAGCAATTTCCGAACTTAAGTATGTTCTAAAATTTGAAATGGTTCAGAGGTCAAAATATTGCAGTTTTGTTTAGTCGTTTCAGTTAAAGAATTTTCATGCTGTAGAGAAAGGATTTCTAGGAATAAAGTTGATTGATTACAAGTTAGTTTTAGCCTACCTTACCACAAAAAGATGTTCAAAGAGAAAAATGATGAAGGCATCATTTAGTATGGAGATGAGGGAACGTAGAATCTGTGCAGAAGATGTGTTCCCGCACAGGATCTCCTGCGCATAGAACCGTATGTTGAGAAGGAAGGCTATCAAGTAAGACAAAAAAGAAGAAGAAAGTAACAGGTGCTGAAAAATAGGGCAACAGTGTACTAAAAAAATGTCTTGGAACAAAACAAAAAACTATTTCATTTCAACTTAAAAGGGCCTACCTAACCTAACCAAAAGAGTCTACCTAATCAAAGGACCTATCTTAACCTGCCAATCTACCCTGTGACCAGGTCCACACATTTTCCCCTTGGACTTGATGCTATCGAGAAAGGCTTTCCGAGAAAAGCAAAAACACTCTATTTTCGTAATGGTCAGAAAAAATTCTCAAACTACGCGTTGTGTATACCAGTTTTACAAGTTGAAACGTTGACTAATCGGTCAACGTCTGAAATTGCACGAAATTATCAAAATGCGCATCAGGAATTTTGTGACATGCATGAAATTGGTGAGAATTATTGGAGAATTACAGTAACATGCCTCTTGTGGTATAAAATGTAGCTATTAACTAGGTTAATTTGTTCTATTTTAGCCAGAATCTCACTTTAAAAGTTACTTTAAAACAATACTGTTAGCCTTGAAGCGGCAGCACACACCAACTTGCCCCTTGAAGCTCTGTCACTACCAAATTGCTTATGCATGATTTTTCCAAGAGAAATTGTAAGGAGAAGAAACAATCCAAAAATATTACACGAATGGGTTTCTTTGTATATTTATTTTAATAGCTATATGTTCAGGGCCAGGAGTAAATTTGAAAACCTTTTTGGTAACCACTAAATTGAATACTTCACATTCAAATTTTATTTGAATCGTGGTACGATTACAATACACATCGATTATAAATCGTGGTAAGCTCCGCCCCAACACTGAAAGAAAAGATAAAATTCTAGAGCGCTTGTGTCTCCTCCAACACGGAAATTCAAATCAAATCTACCCTAGTGAGCTTATCCCAGCACAAAAATATGATGTGCAGCACGAGCATTGATGACGCCCTGTAAGATAATAGCATCTTGGTTCAGAAAACATACAAAGCGCGCCACCTGGCAGCCTATATATACCAGAGGTTGTAAAGAGCAAGCCTGGTGGAGACTTCCTGCTACGGTGGGTCTTGAAACCCGCTCTGCTAGGGGCTGCTCTTCCGCGTTGAGCTCGAGTGAGACTAATTTTAACCTCTGCTTATCCTCATTTACCTGACATTTTACCGTGCCCGAGATGCAGGTATCGATCGAGCGCCTCTGCAAATCGGCCGAATTCAGATGACCTTCCTTGCATGGATCGTTGAGGTTTCTGAAGGGTTGAAATTCTGCCTTAAAACGCAGACAGACTGAATAACGTTTCGTCCAATGATGGATTTGAGACAACTTGCAAAAACGTGGGCAAACATATTCACATATTCGTTGAAAAATGTGATTTTGTAGACTGAATTCAACTCCATTTATGTAAGATAAAGGCAGAAAGAGCTGGAAAATACCTTCAAATATTTAGTCAATGCCTTTGAAAATTACACACGTGTCAAATCCCGAAATGAACACTTGACCGCATGCGCATTTTCGAACTTGAAAAAAATGCTGAACAAATTTTTTACGTCATTCGTATGCACTCTATAAATGAATGTAATTCACTAGGGAAGTATTAGTGAGCAATAAAAAAATATTGCGCATCTATTGCATTACAGCTAGCGCGCACTCGTCTGAAAGAAGTATGGTTCGATGGTAAAATGGGTTCGTTCAGGTATTGAGGACTCCTACTAGTTTGTGAATACAACACGGTGCAATACAATTTCATAATAATGTAAGCGTTCCCACACTGAAATGTTGCACTATTTCATATTTTTGCTAGAACTCTTTCTAGAGTGGCCTAGATAATTTTTCATTTGAAATTTAATAAAAATGAGTCGACTTCCTACACTTATCTGATTGGAAAGAACTCAGCACCAAAAGTTACATATGTACATTTGAATGTTCAACGCGCAACTGCGAGCCGCTAGACTTCAGGTGGTGCAGCACCAACAGTACACAGGCTTAATTGCTAGCGTATTCGCTCTGTTACGTTGCTAGGCTCCACAGCTTCCGTAATATCACCTAATTCAAGTTATCACGAACAAAAAATACTTTAAAAGCTTCAGGGATTTTTTCACCTGATATCATGACAAGAATTAAAATTTGCACACAAGCGAGTACATTTTTATATCCGTACAGCTCAAAGACGCACAAACTAAAGCCTACTATCGCATAAAAGCGCTCTGCCCTTGTCCACACATCCTTGTCCGCTTGCCGCCTTACATCTCAAGTGAATTATACGGTGCAGTTCTCACGCAGATGCGAGAGTATGTCCATCTCGTTCATATGCATACCTCGGGCACAGCAAAGATGGCACCTTTTATGGTGCCGTACTGAAGGCCTGCCGAGTAGCGGCACTGGCACCAGCCCATGAACGTTATTTAACAGTAACGGATCAGCTGTGGCTCCGTCCATACACATGTGCACACACTCGCTCGCTCACACACGGTGGTCATACGCGGAGCTGAGCAGGAAACACACACTCATGTGCGCGTGTGCGCGTTGGTGGGGCATGCACTTTTCTTGAGGCTTTAAGTTCAAGGGATTCAAGCTTGTGTTAACCTACGAAAAATTTCCGATGTCTCATAACTATTGCTGGTTTCAATGAGCCATTGATTTATTTTCGGCATTATGGGCATATATAACGAACGATTCATTTCACTTTTTCTGTGAATGACGCCGCAAAAAATACAAACGTTTCCTAAACAAATATTTCAAACCCGCGACATATTTTGATTCGATTGCAAGCTCACGAAAAAAGTTGGTGTTATTGGCTAAGCAAAAAGTTATTGAGAGCGCGCAACTTACAGAGTGCGGTGGCGCACGCACATGAGGGTGAGGCGTACACGGACTAGGGAGTTGCCGTCCGCGTGCGCGTCGACTTCCGCATCTGAGAGCATAGTTGCCGATCACACTGTTTAGACTGCTGCAGCCACTTGTGCGGCTGTGCGGACCGTAATTATACTCGGACTAAACCCACTCCAGCTCACAATCTTTGTCTAAAAAATCCTATCGATTTGTTGCCCTGTTCGTAGCTCTTATTCAATGTCACACTGAAATACCGACAAAGAAGCAAAATCAAAGTCTACTTCTGCAGATCATGCGCTGTATTTTGAAGGACCTGGTTTGACGTACCGTATGGCATCATTAGCCAGTGCAGCAATTTCTATTGCAATGCAGTTTTACCATTTATCTGTGTCTGTTGTGCTCAACTCCCTGTGGTGCACTCGCTGAACAAGATCGCATTGTACGAATGAAATAAAAGACAGGAAGTGGTTGCACAAGCGAGGGGCCAGGAAGAGCAAATTGGATGCTGCGAAACGGCGCAGGGTAAACGAAAAATTGAACCTGCTAGCTCTGTGACACATTCACTGTTAAAGTTATAATAGGAAACAATAAATGAAGCCAAAGTAGTTGAAAGAGGATGTGAAAAATGCTCCAGCATGCTTCTATGTCACGTTGAAGTGTACTGAAAGAAGTATTACTCATAGCTGCTTCGTAGGGGTAAGCGCACAATGAGGGAAAACGAGAATTTCAGCGCCTAGCACAAACTTCTAAAATGAAAACTCGCGCTGTTACTCTTTAACTACATCATGTGCTATAAGCTACACGTGTGGTCTCAGCTTATTAACACAACCTGCACCGTTTCTCGCTGTGCAACGATGTTCATAATTTCACACATTCGTGATCGCATCTGGAGCGCTGAATGAGAATAACGGTCATGGCTGCGCACCTTGGGGGCCGAGTGCGATACCCTTATTATATCACACTAGATGCCAGTACCCTCACATGCGGCAGGAACCAGCCTCGTCCTGTGACTAACTTAATACAAATCAAAACAAATTAACCTAAGTCTGGCATAACATAACTGATAACGGTGAAACAGTGCAATGAAGCGAATTTTTTGTGAATGAACGATACAAAATTGACTTGATGCCCAAAAAACCTGGCGTCAATGTACGCGATGCCTTCAGAGATTTACAGATGCACTCATCTCGGCAAAACGGGGGCATGCATGAGGAAGATGATGGCAGCGATACAGCAGATGTGCTGACGTGCGGAGCGAGGCTCAGTTAGGGTCGACAGGATCTTGTAAACGTGACCATACCTTCGTACAACGGGACTGCCTGGCTCAATTTTGACGAGCATATTTTGAAGGCCTTGCAGTCCCGGGACAGGAATCTTAATTGCTCATGAGCGTTACTCGAGCTCTGGAATTTTTACGGATTGACAAATAGCATTTGATATTTATCAATTGCGTAATTTAAAGTGAGCATAAAATTCAACTAACTGCTTAACATGTAACTCACAGCTATGAAAATAACTTATACAGAACTGCCCTTGAAGAAATATTCACAAATTGAACAATAGCCTTGGAGGGCTTAAAACTTATGACACGTCCAGCGAAAGCAGGAGATTACCATGTAGCACGTGAGCATTACGACAGACTTAATTAATTCCTGACAATTCAGATCACGTTGCACAAACTCCATAACTTGATTAATTACTGATAGTACAGAGCTAAGAAACAAACCTACTTTCATTAGTTTCCATGTGTTTTCTTGAAATCCACTTCAAGCGTACACAGTTACATACGTAGAGCGGAAGATATTTATTTTTCACTCTGACTACATTAATCAAGAACTCACCAATGCCACAAATTGATGTCCATTAGCAAGCAAAGCTAGTGAGATGCCGGTTGTCCTCAACAGATCTTGTTGGCGTTTAGCATGCAGGAAAGAGAACGCTTGCGAGCGCAGCACAACCTCCAGTAGTCATCAATTAATAACTACTCGCTCGATCAGTCGTGCGAATTTGCAATAACTAGCATGCTACGCGTATCAGGCAATTCGAATAATACAAAAAAATTTGTGATTTTCTTGGAGTACATAACAAACATATCAGAAAGTGATATTGATATTTTTCACAAGACGAATAGAACTTTAAAAAGTGTGTACTCAAAGTATTGTTGGAAACAAGAGACACTTACTGTTTTTACTTCAACTTTCACATATTTTGCTTGAATTAAAGGAATTTTTCAGTTAAATAACGTACTTTTACTACGACAAAATAAAGTGCCTCAAAAAAATTGAGATACGAAGATGACGGCAACGAATGAGAATCTTAAACGGCGTACGAGACCACAAATCAAACTAATAAACAGAACTCTCTTACTACGAAAACAGCAAAAAAATGCCGTAACCATTACTCCGACGGCCAGCATCACTTTGTTGTGGGTATGTGAAGGCATTTTTATTACATCTAATTGGCCATCCCGCTCAGAACCCAGACGTACTTCAATAGACAACAGGATAACATCGAAAAACAAGGACCAATTTTTTATTGAATGGTATCATTATTAATTCACAGCATACGCATCATAATTTAAAAACTTGTTTAAACACCATCCAGTAATTAGCACGTGAACGGTATGTTACATGAAGACGCAGTGACGAACCAAATCTATCTACAGGATTACGAAACGCACCAAATTGTACGCAATGAAAGGGAGCGATGGAGCTAGAAATCTCCTGAAATAAGGTTGTAGTCGACAGCAATTGGACGCATCATTTGAAGCAGCCAACGTTTGCTGTGCGGTCCGTTGGCGCCGCTCTCGCGTCCGGCACATCAAGTTAGTTCGATTAACGTAAACGATCACTTGTCTTCCGGGTTCATGGAGCTTGCACTTCGCAAAACCATTTCTCCAACATTCACTTCAATCCCATCCTCACATTTCCGGATTCAGGTACGCTACATTTGCTGCAGCAAAATACTTTTTCACAGAAGGTGCGGGAAATAAAAGTTGCCTGCAAAGTCAGTGTCGAATGATCACAATTTTCAGCAGTTGCATTTCCTCACGATTGATATTCTGCGCACAGCGTTGATGATATTAAAACCCCTTATTCGGTTTTTAGGTAAAGACTGTTTTGACGGACAAAAATAGCAGCACCCGACCCGTGCGCTGAATAAAATATATGAAGCTTAATTCAGAGGTAGCTCATGCAGGTGCAGACTCACAGCAGAACTTAAATGAAACTCAAAAGCCTTGGAGCGAGGTTGGCTACTCTGTTCAAGAACGTTAGACTCTTAATAAAAATTTCAACAGTTAGAATCTCAAATCTTCATTTGAATTTCTCATTTGGCGTGAGAAAAATTGGTCATCGTGCAATAAACGCTTATTAGGAGCTCCAACTTGAAATAACATTGATTTTCTAAAAATTTCATCGAATGGTTCTAAGAAATAGCGAAGAAAATTCAGTGTGTGCATTTTTAAAAAATGAGGAAAATAGAAGAAAACAACAATTTTTCTTACATCTTGACTAAGCTCGTAAGTATTCGCAATTCTTTGACGATATAAAGACTGAATATTTAGAGCAAGATCAATTAAATTAGATTATATGTTAGCTTAAGCCTCCCTAACCGCTACAAAAAAGAGCGAATCGAAGAGAGGAAGGATGAAGGCACCATTTATAGTATGGAGAAAAGAGAAAGCTTATTCTATGCAGAAGAGGCATAGAAACAGTACGTTGAGGAAGAATTTCATGAAACAGTGTAAAAGTTGCAGAAGAAAGTAGTAGGTGCAGAAAAACATGATAGCCGTCAACGGAAAAAAGGTGGTCCTTAACATAACAAAAACGAACATTTTATTTCAACAAAAATAAGGCCTACCTAACTTTCAGCTCAGGCATTCACGCATTTTCCCCCTGGGAGTGCTAATTCCCATAAATACAATAGGTGTATCCCTCTGAGGGGAGCAAGATCAATTACTGCGAATAAAAAAAAAATAAGTACAAGTAGTCCACCGAGGGCTCTCAGTTAATGACGCATGGTGACAAGATGAAGTCAAGCTTCATTGCTGATGTATATTGAAATTTATTAACGATTCACTAATGCACGAAGGAAATATTTTTTAAATTTAAGACGTGTGTAAATTACCCTGTATCGAAAAAAATTCATTTAGCTGAGGGATAAATTTACCAAACGGTTACAATGCCCCCAACGGGAATTTTGCACTACTTCATTCGGAAACGAAACGCCAGTTAATTAAAGTTCAAGCAAACCATCTGTCCAGAGATCATGCTTCAGAAGTTAGCTCATTACACCACTGATCAAGTCAAACTGGTTATGAATCAAATCATGGCTATAATCATTAATATAACCATTCCCTTCCATTCGTTCAAAAACAACTTCACGAAGACCAGGCCAGAGCACTGACAAGAGCACAACCCGCTGAAACGGTCACTTGTTTACACGGCGGCGCGCTGTTTAAACGCCCAAGACCTCACGCCAGGTACGGGCTGTACTGAAGCAGTCACCCGCTGCGACAGCCTGGTTAATTACGAGCCATAATCACACTAACACGAACTCCCCTTAGACTGAGAAGGTATTAACCTTATCATAATGGCAGCCATCTCGCTGATGGATGCTAATGGATAAGAATCGCCGAAGGAATAAGTCAAATTATTGCCAAATCGAAGTGCTTGTCAGTGGCAGATTTTCAATCACTCATTGATAGGTTACGATAGAGAAAGTGTTCAGCAAAATGAAGAACAGAATCAATATATTGTATGCCAATAAAAGATAATTCACTATATTTTACGGCGAAAGTTAATAAACACCCCAAACAAACCCGTGCAGCAGATTTATTCCAAAATCTCAATTGAACTATAAAAAACCATAAACTAAACCTTATTTCATGACTCACAAAAAACGCAGAGCTGCATAAATAGTTTATACTCCTCCAGAAAGAATCTAAATAGAGAGCAAGGAGTAAGTAGTAATTGCAACGCAGCAAACCTTGAGGTCCCCAGCCTTAACCCAACCCCAGCCAAACGCAGCCTAACTTTTTTGCCAGAGCATGCACGTTTTTCGCTGTCCAAGTAATTAAAAAACATGGCCGGCGAAAAACATGCATGCAGGCGGCGAAAAAGTTAGACTGGGGGCACAGTCAGACTGGGCAGCAGGTTACACAGCATCTCACGACTGAAGGGTATCGAGAACCGGCCTCGGTAACCCGAAGGGCCAAATACCGTGAGTAGATTTTAATTTAGAGTGTATATTTCCAGTGCACGATTTAACACATTTTAGTGCGCAATTTGATCATCGTACAACACTGCAGTCAAAGTAGAGCTGACTGTAACATTCTCAAAGATGAAATTATCATGATTTTTACAGTTTACAAAATTTATTGGCTTTCATCTATCGGTAAGTTACGGGAGAGGCAAAAAGCTGGAGAAAACAGAAATATTGTCAACATTTATTTTCAAAGGGTGGGAATGTACGGTAAATCGGAGTAACACTACATTATAGCACATTAGCTGTAGCAGAATCACAATCAGCGTTACTTATTACTTATAAAAGGAAGCAATGCCATGATCACAAGAGGTCAGTTATAGGGTAGGGTGAATAAAACATCATAGGGACAGCAAACACATTTATCACTGTCGGCTTACAGTCGGCGCCCCTTTTAACTAGGATACGTAGGAATACACAACACACAGGGAAGCAGTGCCCAAGACTACAAGAGGAATGTCAGGTTGCAAGGAGCGTAGTAGCACTGTCGACAGCACAAGGAGAAGGAAGATGGGGGCGACGGTCGAAGGCTACGCAGAGCAAGCATGACGCCCTTAAAATATAGGCCAGTTTGTGGACGCCGCATCACTGTGGCGAGCTACTGCTCCTGCTGTCCGTTCGTCGAGAGCAACGGGATCCGAGACAACGGGAATCTCGGAGTGGGATAAGCGGGCGGGCACCCACTCACGCTACTCGCACCGTGGACGCGCGCTCCTATAACGGCAGAGCTGCTCTCTTCCTCAGCACCAGGATAAACACAGGAACGGAGGAGACGCCAGCTCAGCCCCGCATATGTTGCCTTCGTGCAACTGTGTCGTGATCGAGAATTTCTCATAATACACGACGTGCGAAGTTTAATATAAAACACGAGTCAAAACACACTCACCGTTTCACAGGGTATGTACTGTTGGCAATTAAATATACTGTTTCTCGTTAGTTGGTTATATAAGCAATGATGACCGGCAAAAAAACTTCAGTTTTATAAACTGTCTTTCTGCCATAGCATAACGTTGGATGATATTTGCATAAATAATTAACTAAATAACACTTATGATGAATGACCCACCCACCCCCTTCCATGTATTACTCATTCTCATTCAATAACATCAATAATTAGCAATTTCTCAAAAAATAGTGGTCAATTGCTTGCATCAATTGTAATTCATATTCAAACCATGAATCCTTTAAACGCAGCGTATGTCAGGGAACTTCCAGGCACGTTACCCTCGTCATACCTATACGTTCTGAGTCAGTAACGCTCGCCCTCAGGTCAGCCTGAAACGCTACACTTGGAGACCAGGGTTTGGCAACCTGAAAGGCGAAGAAACTTGTACTTTCTTCCCAAAAACTACTTCTTACAGAAATTATGCAGAAATTATGTATCCAAAACTCCTATGAGAAGAAATCATTCAGGGTTAAAATGTCGGTTCTGGAGCAATATTTCCAACGAACTAATGTGTTGAGCATGTGCCATGAGTTGTCCCTCGAATTCTACATACAGTTGACGGCAGAGTATTAGGAAGACTTGAATAATTTCAGTGATGCATATATTGAAACGAGCATGAACTTTGAGATTTTCGTCATCCAAAGATGCGGTACCGACAGCTTCTGGGCTGCGCCTCCTGCAGGTGACTTACACGCAGCACTCACAGACCGCTCCGTGGAGCACTGGGTGTGTCACGAGCGCCCAAATGATTTGCCTCATTTCATGCCTCCTTGACTCTACAGATTAGGTAAACTGGTCAAAATTGCTTTTCTGCTTTTGGTACACTCGAACCTGAATTTTTCTGAATAATTAACATTGCCTACTCTAAAATTCAAGCACAAATAAGCACTATCATTGATTACTGGCACACCTCCAATAATTTTATAACCCGTGCTGGAAATACATACTCATAGACTATTTAAAAGTTTGCTGAGATGAATAAACTTACCGTAGCGCCAGGTATTCCATAACAGATTTTGTGTTGCCAGAGTTAAAGAAGACATACGTACGGCAAGAAGCTCTTACAATTCAACATTCAAGTATAACACACACGACGAAGAGTTTATAAATTGAAGTCACCTTATTTCCTTGCATAGGCCTAATTGTCGGGGTTGGTTGATTGATTTTTAGTTGGTTTCAGTCTCCCTTACCACAAACATGTCTGTAGAGAGGAAGGATGAAGGCACCATTTACACCGTATGGAGTTGAGGGATCGCGGAATTTTTGCACAAGGTGCGTTCCTACACATATCTCGTGTGCATAGCAACAGTAATTTAAGGAGAAAGATTAGGAAACAAGAAAAAAGTTAAAGAAAAGAGTCAGGGTGCTAAAAAACATGACAGCAGTGAACCGAAAAATGTAGTCACGGTGTCTCAACCGTGAATACATTGTCAAATTCAGCATGGATAAACCAGTGTCGTGAAAACTCGTAAAAACGAGTCATGAACCTTTACTTCCATTTCTACTCAACCCTCTTATAACATGACTAAAATGGATGGAAATAGATCAATCGATATTTTACGAACGCAAAAAAGCCTCAAAGAAGCGCATGCGACCTGCCACGCCTCCCGAACTTACGCTGAACAGTGCGAACTCTGCATGGGATCTGTGCTGAACGGATGCACAGCAGAGCCTCTCCACACTCACAGTTACATGACACAGAGCCGCATTGATATCGGCATGTGAAGCTGGCGCATCATTCACGCCGCGACACGCATCCGCTGAGGAGACATGCGAGGCCGTCAACTGAGATACGCCTCCAAAATTAAGTGTCAAGAGTGAAGAACGATCGAGCGCTTCCCAGGAGTATGTATCAACCGGAGGACTTTGGTCGCTCGCCGAGGTTGTTTAATTTGGAGCATCTTTTCTGAGCAAATAGCTGGTGTTCGAACCACTTTGAGATTTTC
Source organism: Platorchestia sp. MABIK (assembly GCA_014220935.1). NCBI lineage: Eukaryota > Metazoa > Arthropoda > Malacostraca > Amphipoda > Talitridae > Platorchestia > Platorchestia sp. MABIK. Next base: position 234,327 of record JACJUY010000161.1, on the reverse strand, counting down.
GGCAGCCGAAGATGCGGTACCGACACAGCTTCTCGGCGTTACGATGAGGGTTGCATTAAAGCAATTTAGATTACACAATTCATATTCAATTTTATTTTTCCCCCATTCCCCTATTTGATGAGGTATCATCACATGTAAGAAAACAATTCAAGATTCCATCACGAAGAATTCACAAAAACTCTTTTGGGTGCATTATTCAGTATAGAAGGTCCGAAGCGTAAAAATGAAAAAAACACATGGGTTAGCTAATTCGTAGCGCTTGTGTGCAACGTTTAATGCAAAACAGAAAGCTGCATGTAAATAGTGATGCTGTTGATTGATTACGAGTTAGTTTCAGCCTCCCTTACCACGACAAAGATGTTCAAAGAGAGGGACGATGAAGGCACAATTGAGTAGAGAGTTGAAGGGAACGCGGAATCTATGCACTAGGTGTGTTTCTTAACAAGATCCCCTGCGCATAGAAACAATAAGTTAATAATGGACTTTATGAAACACTACAACAGTTGAAGAAAAAGTAGGAGGGGTTGAATAAAAGGACAGCAGTGAATTGAAAAAAGGGGTTCATAAGGAAACAAAAACGTATTCTACATCACCAATTGAATGCCCTTCTATATCTGAGCTCAGAACCTCACATTTTTCCCTAGCAACTAACTAATTAAGAAAGAATAAAGACGAAAGGCACTCGATCCTGAACATATTATAACAGATTTTATTACATACACCTAGCTATGTTGACCCAGTGATAGATCACTTATATCTTTAACGTATCTATGTATAAGAACGCCTGAACAATTTCACGAGAGGCTGTGCGCAGGTAGGTTCTTGTTCGTCAGTATACGAGGGAACGTAGTGGCACTGGCGTACCGCTGGCTCCCAATGCAGTGTCAACGAAGCCGGTTCGTGTCTAATTTGTTTTGGCATCCTACCTTCACTGCTCTCCTTATCCTAAGCTACCCTGACACAAAATAATTTACTTCACAGTCACTGGGGTGCTACGTAAAGAATGAATTTTGTTGGCAATGCATAATTATGTGATAAATCTACCTTCACTTTACCCGGAACGAATAACAGTTCAATGGTAATTCCAGCAAAGATTTCTTTCACTTTTTGAAACACGGAACACAAGCTAGCACCAATCACGAGCCTAATTGTGATTTGTTTGGCAACATGTTTTGAGTTTTATCAAGACAAAACATGAAAATGTATCCCTAAACAGAGGACCAGACACAAAAAAGTAATAAATAAAAGATATTGAAGCTGCTCGTCTTGAATAGTATAGTTATATTAGCGCATTGAAATTCATATCAGATTTCACATAGCATGAGTTGCATTGGTCAGCAATAGGCCACCCTTTCAACGAAGATGAACAACGCAGGCGCTACACTTTATTCAAGATTATGAAGAAAAACAAACTGCATTACAAATACCCATAAAATAACAGCTAAATGATTGCAAGAACAGCAGCTGCGATTATACAGCAAGGGCAGTAACGTGCAAAAATAAAAGAGTAACAGCAAGACCAGCAGCCTATACTTAACAGCAACGGAAGCAACAATGAAGCAAAAGAATAATAGTATCTGATACACTTGTCACATATTGCTGCGACTCTGCAGCAATAGCAGCAGCAGTAACAGCAATAGCATCAGCAGCAGCAATAATAACAGCAGCAATAGCAACAGTAACAGTAACAGCAATAGCAGCAGCAGCAGCAGCAGCAGCTGCGAGATGATGATGTCTGCAGCCCGCCTGATGACAGTCCGGAACCGTTCCTGGAAAAGAGGATCCCGTTGTGTGTTCGACTTCTGGAGCGCGGCGTCTGTCAGCAGTTTAGCAGCCACAATGCGTGAGATTTTCCCGAGTCTTTAAGCTAAGCCAAGTCTTAAAAGTTCTTAAATTTCCCAACCACAGCTCTTCTTATTTGTTGCTTCCTCATGCAAAAGAATTGAGCCCAACTTCGAAGCTGGTACAAAAATCTCGTGAGATGGAACCTGAACCGAACCTCTGAGTCTTCCGACGCCGTTATTCAATTGACGAACTTACGTCCATGAGATCTCTTATTGACTTCACTAGAATAAAATAGGTCAGCAAGAGGTTCGTATATTTCACCCGGTCACCGACTCACCTGAAATTCGCTAGACCTAAACGAAAAAAGAAAATGACTTCACGAGGTTCCCACGAGGTGATTTCAGTACATTACAAAAATGTAAAATTATTCACTATGACGAAAAAATGTTAGATGCTATTGGAAAACAATTTTGGAATGAAGTTGAAAATACCAAATGTTAAGCAGTTTTCTTCTCTTCATAATAGTGAAGAGGGTGCAGCGCTTGCATTGTCCATCTTCGTCGCAAGGGTGCAACTCAAGCTGAGTGAAATCAAGTGTAAATTTCAACGTATTATTGTTATATTCCTGACGAGCACCATCTATACATATATTTCATTCTATATATATTTCATTCACTTAACGAATTTTGCTACTTGAAATATGGTTTCATCAATGCTTCTGACTATCTAAATGTTTATCATTTGTCCCCAGCATCCTATCATTTTAATCACTTAATTTTAAAGTGTTTTTTTTTTCCCACAAGTAATAGCCAAGTGTTTTGCCCACAAACCAACGTGGCCCTGACGAGAAAGTCAGGAGCGAATGGATAAGAATTTATGGTAAATTGTGAATGACACTCGAATTAGCGAAGATTTTATCTGCTTGTAAAAATGTTCCTTAAAATTGTTACTTTTAAGAAAACAATGCGATATGAAAAAGAGACAACAAATCTAAAATAAATAGCGTGATGAGAGTCTTTAAGACGTCTGTACTAAAGATCAGATTGACGGTACTCCTGGGTCTACCACAATCAAGCTAAAAAATGAAAGAAGAAAAAAGACCAACACACTAAAACTCCAAGCTAGCCTCTGGCACCATGCACTTCAAAAGAAAAATCCTCAAACTTTACCTGTTTATATAACATAGGTGTAAATAATTAATCACCAGCCAGGCAAACAAGCAAGACCGTCACTAAACAATTTCGCGTCACATACATGATACTTGCAGTGAGAGAGAGAAGCATCTGCAGCTGCAGTATGATATTAGCAGCAGGAGCGGTGGCACATTGACTGCAATATGTTGCTGCCGTTACTAGGTTACTGTAACCTTCCTCCGTTACCCGTTATGGGACAGCCTCCCGTGGCAGGAACATCAGCTGGTGCGCTCGTGCCTTCCAGATCCGCTAGCGCGACCACCAACTGTAACAGTTCCATCTTGCTGAGCAGCCGCTGCTCCTTCATATGTAATCTCACAAACACAGGGCTAGAATTAAACTCCTAGCCATTTTATGGGCTTATCTTTGAGGGGGGAAGAATATTTCACCTGGATGGGGAGTATTCGTATCGAATGTTTCGATGATATTTCAAAGTTTTAATTCCGAGTTCGTTCCAAACAATTCAAGGCATGATTGCACAAGGATGAAGTTTTTAATCAGAGAAGTCGAAAATGGGCAATCATTTGCATTGTGAATAGACACTGTAAACTCCTTGACTCCTATAAAATTGATATTATTATTTAACAAACCAACAAATTACTGAGGGAATACACATTCATAATTCATTTAAACTAATTTCATAAAATCTAGGAACAGGGAGTGAAGAGAATGTCTTCAGCAAAGTGAGCAGTTTATTAATTATTGGATGAGTTCTGTAAGCCTTGGGTTTTGAAAGCATTTAAAACTCAAGAATGGATAAACGCAATTTCTGTATTCTAAACGTTAGCTTCCGCAGCTGACCAAACATAGACACTGGAACAGTTGCTCTAAAATCATTAGCCTGCCAGCACAACTTAAAATTTGCCTGCTTCCCAAAACTAGGCACTGCTTCCTCAAGCAGCTGAGGGGCTAAAAGAAGCACGGAAGGTGCTGGAGCGCTTCCGATATCTCCGACGCAACTTTTGGAATTTGGGCGTTCATTTTACATACGACGTGTAGCATCAAATAGAACAAAATACCGGACTAGGATTATATAACACACAGCAGTATGAACGAAGAAATAAATTCGGTGACTAGTAAAATTCAACGATCTGTTATTAAGCAATTAAGATCGTTAAAACATCTGCTATTTTTGCAAGGTGACTTCCATCAACATTGTGCAATGAGGCTAACTGAAAACATGTTCGAACACAGTCGCTTAGAAGCACTAAATCTTTTGAAGATCTGAAGAATTTGTCACATCTTACCGCAAACAGATTCAGATGTAAACGGGATGTAATAAGATAAAACGATGTAATAGTAAATGAAGCATTTCCTACAAAATACAATCACTGGATGTATTTATCGGCCATGTTGGAGGATACGTAATTAATCTGCCCCTGGCTCCTCGGTAGCGCCGCTGGAAATAGTTCACATAACTGAGTGAAGTGGCTCCCAGCCACCACTGAACTGCGCGTAAATAATGAATCTTTTTTTCGTGGCCTTAACAGTATTATGTAGCTATGCTTCACAGGTGAAACATCTGTTGTTCACAGCAGTACATGCATCCAATGACCGAGTTCTTGTTTAGATTTGCGCGCATGTGTTGTTCACAGAAACGTTACGAGTTTTATGTAAATTGTACGGGAATGCGGAGCGTCTCAATCGTTGTAACCAGTTGAGAATTTCTCTGTAAACAATTGCTACTCGTGCAGCGCTGCGACGAGATTCCCAAGGGTCAGAAGCATTCCGAGATGGCCGGTGGTCACGACCTGAGATTCCAGCTGAGGAGCATATTGGACACCAAATATGCAGTGGGTCTCCAGCGTCTCCGAGATGGTCAAGCGAAGCGCGGTAACCAAATTCCCGCTTTTCATTCTCCAAATATTTTAGACCAAACTTGCGCGCATCTGCAATTGAAGTTCATGCTGAACATCTTAACGTGTGTCATGGAGCACCAGACACTGACTTTTCGAAAAACTAGTGGTTTAATTTATTAACCGCCTATCGATTGGTTACGAAGAATGTATCGGGGCCTTGAACCCAACGCATTCATTTCACAATTCAGCAAAGTTCAATAATTTATTTAACATGTATGACCATTTTGTGTCTCTGATCGATCATTACAAAGTGAAAACATTCTTTTCATATTAAAAATTTCTAATTGGTGAAAAACTTTAGTGATCCTCTCACATCTAACCACAGTCCTAACGAATTGAGAATATTTCGATAGTACTGTGCTTAAATGAACAGAAACTGAAAATTAAAATTTGAGCGAATGAAATTGTACTTTAGATTAAAAAATTAGTTTAAGCCAATGAAATTGTGAATGTATAAAAGTATAAATAAATGTTCACAATTTACGATTAACTCCGAAGTCTCCAGCAATTCAGAATTGAAAAAAAAACGTAATTCTGGTCCACACAATTGATTTCAACTTACCGTAAAGAATGTGTGTACACGCAACCTACGCAGCACTTCGCCGAAATTTACTACACGCACGAATTCTAACCTTTACCATCACAATCTTAGCACCATGAGACTGGTCGCGTGATGTTCCTCTACTATAATTCTTTCTTGGTAAAGCAAAAATTGAAAGCGGTAAAAAGCAGGCTCTACGAATGAGTAGATTAGCATCTTAGTTCAGAGGATGAATGTAGCGAAAAAAAAATATTAAATAACGTCAAAATTAGAGGGAGAAGCTCTATGAAGAAAATGAAGGCCGCTACAATGAATTGATAAACTTATTTATAACGTTTGATTTTTCAATACATGATACTGGAAGCTCTTCAAAGAGCATAAAAACCATGAAAGTAATTCTCCTTCAGTCAGTAGTTCTCGTAAGTTATCCTCCGCCACGTAAATGAGTGACGCTCCTCCCTGCCCACACATTTGTTTCGCGAAGGAGAAGGCAAGGTTTAACACAAAGGTTGCATTTGGATATTAGTGGCAGACACGCGATCGCAATCCAATTCAACACATTGCTTGCGATATGACCCACCGGTGGGTCGTGCTTAGATTTTTCTTGCTGCGAAACGACCCATCGATGAGTAGTTGGAAAAATTTTACCAATCTTTTTTAAATTAATAGTATTCAATGGACCCAGGTAATGTTTGGTATTTATAAATTTTCTCATCACTTCAAATTTGAACTTCAGTTTATCCCATCGCAGTCAATGTGTTAATACTTTGTTTCACCGTGCATCCTCTCCTTCCACTCTTCTTTCGGTTTTATTTTTTGAAACGCATTCGACGTGAACTCCAAGGACTGCCAAACCGCTCAGCTGGCCCTCATTATCACTTGACACGTTTATTACCTCATGACCTACAGGCGTGCCATTGGTATTTAATAAATCATTAAATGACAAACGAATTGTGTGTTCTTCAATTTCACACATGCACAAGTAAAATTATATCAAAACGACTTGATGTATAGGATATGAAGTGTTTTGAAAATCTCCATGAAATTTGTTATCCTAATTCACTACACAAAACTAAAATGCGCAAAAGGTCACTGAAACGTCAGAAATGAAAGTAAAATGATACATTCGAAAGAAAACGAGTTATGTGGGAATATCCAAGTGACCACCAATAACAAGGAAAGTGTTGGCGAGTGAGGGACCGCACCAAACTGAAGTGGCAGCCAAGAAGCATGAGTCTCACTACGCCCTGCCAAAACTTTCATGCAAGAATGCCCACTTATATTCCATGGGCTTCGTTGAAGAAAGTATAATTTTCATTAATTTCGGAATGTACACACAGAAACAACACAGAAACACTCTGGCCCAGCCCTCACCTCCTGCGCAATAGTAAACGCAGCCTGCGCGCAATCAACAACGGAAGCCGAGCTGATATTTTAGGTTACCCTGACGTTTTTCACTCCAAAAAAGGCTGTGGTTAGCTTTGGATTTTGTTGTGGAAGAACAAGTGACAGAAGATTTTTTACTAAACACAACATTTTTCAATGCTTGTTGGATGTCCCATAAAGAAATATGAAAGTAAAAACACAAAAATGATCTATGAAAACATGAAAATGTAGACCGCTTGAACTTGTGCGTTTTGACTTTAGCTACCGGACTAAATCATTGCCTCCTTCGCCTCCATGCCTGCTCATAGAAATCGTGGCGTAACAGTCCCGGTCGAACGAAGATTTCACGCAATTTCTGAGGAATTGAAGCGACGAAATAAGGGTAGCTCTAGATAAGATTAGATTCCAAGTTAGTTTACGCATTCCTAACCACTAAAAAAAGGTGTTCCAAAGTAGGATTAGATTCTTAGATTATTAGTTAGTTTAAGCCTCCCTATCCTCAACAAATGAGATCCAAAGAGAGGAAGGAAGAAGGCACCATTTAGTATGGAGTTAAGGGAACGCTCAATCTATGCAGAAAGGGCATAGAAACAGTAAGATGAGAAAGAAGTTCATGAAACAAGATCAAAGTCGAAGAAGAAAGTAGGTGTTGAAAAAACAGGACAGCAGTGAACCGAAAAAAAGTTGGTCCGTAACAAAACAAAAACCTATGTTATTTTAACAAAAGAAAAGCCTACCTAACCTTTAGCTCGGGCCCTCACATTGTCCCCCTGGGATCGCTAATTCCCATGGATGCAATAGTTGCATCCCCCTGAGGGATTTCCAAAGAGGGAAAGGACAAAAGAACCATTTAGAATTAAGCTAAGGGAACTCAGAATCTCTGCACAAAATGTGCTCCCTAACAAATTTCCTTGCGCATAGATACAACAAATCAACAAATGAGTTTATGCAGTTGGATAAAAGCTGAAGACCAAATTAGTAAGTGCTGAAAAGCAGAACCGTATTCAACCGAAAACAGATGATCCGTTGCATAACAAAAAATCTATTTCATTTCAACAAAAGCATGGCCTTGCTATCCTTCAACTCGGGGCATCACATTTTTCATATGGGGTCCGACTGTGTATGATAACCCTAAAAACGCCGAAATGACTTGGTTTTATACTAAATTTGTATTCATGCTTCACTGGTTATAATTTTGATATAATTAGGGAGTATTAAAAGTACAACTGAAGAGATTTTACTCTTGCTGAGGTTCCACTTTGCCAAACGATAAACTTCACACTACTCACAACCGAGATCCTGATCCAAGAAACCCGGCAATAAGAAGCTGACAAGTAGCTTTAGTTGAAAAAAATTCAATTCATGTGCACCACACTTTGAGATGAGCGTAAGTTGTTGTTGATCCTTCATTGGAAATTTCCTAACGTGTCTTGTCCACTCAAAACCTGTCCCCTTCGTAACAACATCGTAAATTTATATCCTCGCACACTTCGCATATATGATTTTGGCATTGGTGTGAAAATTATTCCCACTCAGAACACGGAAGGTATATCCAGGTAAGATTTTTCACGCTTCGTAAAACATAAACAACACCGCAATCTCAATACACTAAGCCACACCGATTACACCCCATTCCGATTACACCCGATTACACCCCATTCGCTTCAGCCATATCATAATTCATTACCACTGAAAACACCCGATGCCCACAGCTAGAAAAAAAACGTTTCAGGCGATAACCGTATTCCTAATTGATCCTCACCGTATATGACAGCACAAAAAAAAAACTTAAAATTAGGTCAATGAAATGAGCGGTAGTGAAGTATAACGAGCAGCTGAGTTTCAAAGGCACCGGGCACTCTCCCTGGAAGCGGCCACGTTACCGTTAGCAGAGAGCAAGCCTCGGTATGACCAACTTATGCGGCCCAGGCATGCCTTCACTCATATTCTGGACTCTAATACCCTAGAAAGTTTCAAGTAAAATATTTCACCAACGTACTCAAGTAACATACGTGCTCACCTTACATGTGTCTACTCGACCTACGCGTCTACCCGACAAAAGTGTCTACCCGACACAAGTGTCTACCCGACACAAGTGTCTACCCGACACAAGTGTCTACCCGACACAAGTGTCTACCCGACACAAGTGTCTACCCGACACAAGTGTCTACCCGACACAAGTGTCTACCCGACACAAGTGTCTACACACCTAACGCATGGTACCTATTTACATGCCCAATACACTTCGGATCTGTGAAGACGTGAACTATGAGACGAAAAGAACATTGCCAAGATCGAGGAGAAGGAGCTGAGCAGGCATAGTTTTTCCACAAAAAACATAGTTGTCTAATTTCCACACATACATGCAGTAATTTAAACTAAGAATAAAATTGTTAATTGATTATGGAACTAATCAATAGTTACAACATTTGAAAGACATATAAGCGACTTAATATGAAGAGTTTTTATCTTTCTGTTGCATTCCACAGATAAGAGTTTACTACATATGTATGAACGTAGCTCAAACAGTAGCCACCTGCGTGATCAGTGTACGCATCTAATGAACAGTTGACACTTCCCACAGCCAAGAAAAAAACATAGCCATTCAACGAAGAAAAGTCCCAATTTGAACAACAGCCTTCAAATAGCACAACTCAGAGCTCATTTCTAACGCAGGAAGTAAAGACGCACTACATTTTTGACCGTCATTCACGCACTTTCGCAGACAAGCGTAGAGTATGTGGAGTAGTGCAGAGCTAGACTTTTCATGGCAGAACAATACCGTTGTGTCCAGAAATGCGTGCGAGCATCCAAGCCAGAGTCCTGGGCTCACCCACTGTGATGCAATGTCAGTCGAACGTGGGAAAAAGAACCGCTATGTGGAGTCGCTTCCTTCCACATAACGGCGAAGCGAGTAACAGGCGCAACTTTTTTCCGCACACAAGGCCGTCAGCATCCGAGTCTACTCAAGTCAAGACAAACAGGCAAGCTGCTCAAATTCCGTGATCACATATTCCATTCATACAGAGTGGGGATAAAAGCCATCATCTTGCGTTTAGAAAAGTAAGTAGGTACACTCTTTGAGAGACTTGAATGTTTTTAGAGTAGTAAGTGCAGTGATAGAGTGTCGAAGAATTAAAATGTGAAAGCAATTAGTCTACAAAAAAATTGAGAAGGGAAGTAAACTTCAAGGACCGTACGTAAGAACAAGTCGCGGCGCGCATGAGGAAGGTCGCTTGGATGATATAGCGGATTACCCAATATGAAAGAAAAAGATTTTAGGATTGAAGGTCGATGAGTACGTACAGAACAAACAAATTACATGTACGGAAGACTGTTTGCAAGGTTTAAGGGATGGTAGGGTAGGTCATCATTTTATGGTGTGGTGACCTTTTGGTGTGCCAAATAGAAACAAGGGGTTCTTGAGATTTTCTCAATGGGACAAATACATTCTCAGTACCCGCTGTAGGGAATCGAGGAAAAGCACACAAAGTGACGTTCGATTTAAATTGAGAAATAAGGGCAACTGGAGAGCTCCTAGAATTGCACCAAGAAAGCTTCGCTTCAGTGTGTCATGCCAACTCTGCAGAGAGGAAATTGACGTAAATTTGACGTTTTGTGGTGTGCAACTACTGAGACATGAAGAATTGTGAAGTAAGCGTGCATCGAAATTGTACAAAATTTCACAACTTTAAAAAAGTACAGCTTAAGACTGTGGAATCTTCTGCTTTATGAAAATAGTGAATTTTTGCCAACATCATTCATTTTTTAGCGTTCGTTTACGCAAGGGAGCAAATAACCGCAGTGACTGCGTTTAAAGTTTGCCGTATGTAGTAGGTGAATAGTAATTCACTGACTTTTAACACTGACCGCAACGTGCGCCACCAGTGACCACGGAGGAGATTTTCGTAATGCTGCTTACCCATCAGTAGTCACAAACTCAATTTTCATAAACACTTCATTAAAGCTAAATGATTGCATGATCCATTAATGCTTAATAACTTCAAAATTGCTTACAACAATTGACTTTAAATTTGAGTTGAATATTGAACTTGGGCTTAACCAATCGCAATCAAAGTGTTGAAGCATTGAAGCCCTTCCACCGGCCATAAGGGACGTCGAACGACGTGCATGACAGAGAGAAGAAATGTATTGCACTAACACAGACACAACTCTTCAAAACAAGAAGCAGCAGAAACAAGTTTAGCTCGCGAAGGCTGGTTAACTGCTTCTAGGAAGCGCGCCCACGCCTCTGCCAGAATTTAAGCACCATTGGCCATAAGCAATCGAGGGAACGGGATGCCGGCGTGAGTCAGGGCTGCAGCGCTACGACAACTCCGTGTAAAAGAAATTTGAAGCTAAGGGTCCCCATAATAGGAATGCAACTGCTGTGTGATTGCTCGTAGGCTCTCCATTGCCCTCACTGTGGCTCGCACGGCGTTTCGGTGCGACATCTGAAGGTAATAATGAAGTACTCATGGGTCACGCACTAATGTAAGCCAATAAATGACTAAATGCTCATTTAAGTGAAGGATAATTCAACTCCTAGTGAAATACACGACAGGATAAAGAGTGACGAACCAACTTCAACTTCAGTGCACAAAACTTTGAAGAAATGAAATAGAACATTATAAATTGGTTCAAGCCTCCCTAATTCCACAACAATGTTGTTCCTAAAAGAAAGAAAAAGAAGGTCTTATTAGTTATGGAATTGAGACACCGGTAAATCTATGCACAAGATGTGTCTCCACTCCCTGCATGCGCATAAAAAAAACATTGAAAAATCTATACGGAACGAGAAAAGTTATAAAAGGAAGTAAGAAGAGCTGAAAAAAGGACAGCAGCGAACTGTAAAAATTTGGCCCGTAAATAGACGTACAGCAAATTCTACTTTTAAGTAACCAGGACCTCTGCCACAGCGATTTGATAGATATATCCATACCCATGATTGCTTAATTGATAAGTTAGCTTGAGCCACCTATACCAAAGGATTAGATTATTATATTATTAGTTTGTTTAAGCCTCCCTATCTGCAACAAATGCGATCCAAAGAGAGGAAAAATGAAGACATCATTTAGTTTGGCGTTAAGGGAACGCGAGATCTAGTACAAGATGTACCACTCCAGGATCCCCTTTGATTAGAAATAATAAGTTGAGAAGGAACGCTCTGAAACCAGATTAAAGTTGGAGAAGAAAATCAGAGGCGTTGAAAAACAGGACAGCAGTGAATCGAAAAACTATGATCCTCAACAATAAAAAAATATTTCGACAAAAAGAAGGCATACGTAACTCTCAACTCGGGACCTCATATTTTACCCCTGGGAACCTTACTCATGATTAACCTCAGAACACAAATCGCATGATCAATGTTACATCACCACAATGTCTGGGTAAATGTTACAAAATTGTTAGAAAAAAGATGTCTCTACACAGCTGATATAATAAAAGTAAGCACAAAACAACATTCAAATAACGCTTCGTGACTTTCTTTATTTCTTATACGAACGAAGTTACTTGAACAATTACACAACACTGTGAGTGTGATTTAAAAAACTCCCAACAGTACTAACAACTTGACGTAGGTTAATATTGAACACCAACTCGGGCTTGTGTTCTGGGTTGAAACCCCGACAGTGTGATGAGGTGGATGGAAATGAGTTGAGAACGTTTTGGTTGAGTGTACAACACTGTAATCCGCATCACAACCCTGCAAAAGCGGCAGGAGTGAGCGCAACGCTGTAAGAGTGAGCGCAACGCTGTAAGAGTGAGCGCAACGCTGTAAGAGTGAGCGCAACGCTGTAAGAGTGAGCGCAACGCTGTAAGAGTGAGCGCAACGCTGTAAGAGTGAGCGCAACGCTGTATGAGTGAGCGCAACGCTGTAAGAGTGAGCGCAACGCTGTATGAGTGAGCGCAACGCTGTATGAGTGAACGAAACGCTGTAAGAGTGAGCGCAACGCTGTAAGAGTGAGCGCAACGCTGTAAGAGTGAGCGCAACGCTGTAAGAGCGAGCGCAACGCTGTAAGAGTGAGCGCAACGCTGTAAGAGTGAGCGCAACGCTGTAAGAGTGAGCGCAACGCTGTATGAGTGAGCGCAACGCTGTAAGAGTGAGCGCAACGCTGTATGAGTGAACGAAACGCTGTAAGAGTGAGCGCAACGCTGTAAGAGTGAGCGCAACGCTGTAAGAGTGAGCACAAAGCTGTAAGAATGAGTGCAACACTGCAGGAGTGAGCACAACTCTGCAGGAGTGAGCACAACACTGTAGCAGTGAGCGCAACACTGCAGGGGTGAGCGCAACACTGCAGGAGTGAGCACAACACTGCAGGGGTGAGCACAACATTGCAGGGGTGAGCACAACACTGCAGGGGTGAGCACAACACTGCAGGAGAGAGCGCAACATTACCATACAGCAGTTAAGCAGCTGCGGAACATCACAATTGTGTCGCAACAGTTCATCTTCGACATCAGGTCGGCAAAATTAAAACATAAAACGAGTAAATCCGTCCACTTCACTGTATGTAGTGCCGGAACTGAATTATTCTCACGCAACCAGTGCTACTGATCCTGCTACCGGACGCCCGAGACACATCCGAGTTATTCACGCTGCGTTCCGTAGGAATGTTACCAAGGATAAATTGTATGGGGTTGTAATCGTAACTTCGAAAGAGCATGGAATCCCTTGTATCTGTGCGCTTGCTCTTAGATACAATGCTAAAGAAATAGCATTTTCAGTATAACTATTTTCATGGATGCCATATTTTTATACCACTGCAGAGCGATCGTTATAAACTTCTTCAGAATTTCCTATTTGTCATATTTTATGCCACAGTAAACGATCATTTTCACATTGCTTTAAAGATCTTCACGAGATTTGATACACAATCAAGCCACTAGATATTGACACTCACGACCTGCGATAACGTTCAAGGCCAGGGTCAGGGACAGTGAAATTCAAAGATTGATAAAGTGTTTCTCACGCGGAAGTCTACCTCATGACTTCATTGTTTGCATTCCTGCACTACATTTTATGAGCGTGCTCGCACGAGGTTTATATAGTACAGCACAATACTTGTGAAACAAGTAACAACTCATTTAGACTTACGTAGTGCACCGATGAATTAAGTGAATGACCTTGAAAACAATGACATCAATAATTATTGTACATCAAGTTAGAGATTATAATAACGACTTTATTGTATGATACAAACAATGAATTAATTTTCATCGTAAAACTGCAGGTACTTGAAATTGTTTCAAATTCGAGTGGTTTCGAGGCAGACAAACATCTAATTCTCGAAGAGAATGTAACGTAAAATAACCGTTAATTAACATAACGCTTCTATCGAGGTTTGTTCCAATGATATAATACCTAAGAACGGAGGCAGCCTTCTTCCGCAATAATAAAAAACAGAGCCAAAAAACTCAAATTCACAATACGTAACTCCCCACCAGATGCGACAAGCGTTCATTACCACCTCCATTTCATGCTCTGAAAACAACATATGACCAAACAAAACAAGAGCAGAAACAAGCAGAACAACTCGTACTAACTTCCCTGAATCAGTACAAGTTTTGGTGTTGATAAAAAGCGCATCAACTTCCGGCCCGCTGTAATTTGTAGCGGAGTTTACAGTCACATTCACTTCCGGAGGTGCGAGCTGGCTGCGCTCTTCCGTTCTGGACGCAAGTGTTCAGCAATGCGCGCATTGGTGACGAACTCCAGGGTTACATCCAATCAACTAATGAAGGATTAGATATCCATGAAAAAGAACATGCATTACAAATTACATTGATACAATCTGGGCTCGAAATAACTTCAAGGTGATTTCAATCGTTTTAGTTTTAACAGGACGAGTTATCGAATCGACGAACTGTAAGAACTAGCCTAAAGTAATAAGTCAGAAACGGAACCGACGACTTATACAAAAGAAATTGTGTTTAAAAACACTTCAAAACAAATTATAGTTACAGCTAATGCTGCAACAAAGTAGAAGCCTAGGGGTTAAATTACATAAAATGGAAAATACCAAAATACCAATGAACTCGACGTGCATAAGTATAACGGCTGGGTCTACGGCTTATGAAAAGTCCTCTGCTTTAACTTGCAACACGTCACACAGAAGGTAGTTTTGCAGAATGTGGCTAACTGCATGCTCAACTTGGGAAAAAAACTAAACTGATAAAGTATCCTGTAAAAGGCAGCGCTGGTTCTCGAGTGGGTCGTTAAGGTTATCACTGAGGAATGTCAATCAGCCAAGGTACAGTATATCAACAAGGGCGAACACAATCATCATACTTGTTCGAGTAGAGATTAATGATCCAACAAGCCTGGATGGAGAATGAAGTCCAAAATCATTCCTCATGTTTTAAAAACAATTTCAGAAGTTTAAGGTTAAATACGCATGCTGCACCTGCGTATTGAACATTAAATCCATTTATATTCCAGTGGCTAGGTGATCTTCATGAAGGGGCAAATTGAATTTTATAATCGTATGCGAAATTCATTTCTGAAAATGTATCGGCTGCAAGGCCGTTAAATCTGGTACTCTGAAAGGAAGAGCAGAGTTTTTGTTTCGTAAAATTGAGAAAATGTAACTATTTCAAAATGATTTCTGTTCACAGAATTAACTAGATATTACAGCTGAATATTTTGTAGTGAATGTCTAGGACGAAAAATTTGATTGTTGTCTAGCCCTACTTGTAAATTTGACGAGACAAATTTGTGCGTTGTCGATCTTATTATCAGAGTTTCAGAGACACAAACGCGTCGTTCTAACGACGAACGCACACGAATTTCGTTCAGAGTTAGCAATATACATCTAAATGCACATGTATTGTTTAATTTCACATGTACACATTTATATACTTCCAAATGCTCATTTAAAATTCAAATACACATTGAAAACCTTGAATCTTCGAAAAAAAATTAATCGTTTCCTAGTAACACAATTTTGAACGACATATAAAGGCGGCTGCCTCATGAAATGGAAACATTTTGCCACCTACAGCTTTCCTCGCATCTAAATGAAATACGCCAGACTATTTTTTTCATCATCGTTAGACTTTTTTCTGTAGCTAGTCTCATTGATCAGAAAAAAGCCGTACCGGTGTGAATAATTTAGTAAATAGAAATCATAAAAGTTATAACTGAGAGGATCTTTTTGAGTGAACATCACTCAAAAACGTCATAACTGAGGTCGTAAAATATTTATTTAACCAAAAATTTTATTTCAGATCCAATTTAACAATCAAAATAAGGGATAAGCAAAACTTTCCGCACACAGTGTATCAGGTAGGGGAATTTTGAATGCTACATTTGTTATCAATCAAAATCATTGATGAACGTAATGATAGGTAGTTGAAGAATACGCTTATTAAAAATTGGAGACATAACGATGTAGATATCCGACTGCTCAAAATGCTGGGAAGTCAGATTTACGCAGTTTCGAAGTAGGAAAGACTTGTTCTGAATGGGGGATTTCTCTGCAGTGAGAGATGCGATCCAGTAGCTAGAAAAATATACAAGCACGATTCATCCAACTCATGAGAGCCTCGCATTGCTCATTACCGGCCAATGACCCAAACTGGTAGGGTCGTTTCATACGCAAGAGACGACCCGATGGAATTTTCACGCGGTGTCGCACGTCTTAAGCCATGGCCAGCTCAATTATCATGATGTAAAATTCACCTCTTAAATAAGAGCCTTCCAAGGCACTGATTATTAATATACATAGTAATTTCATGCGTTCATGCAAAAAACACAGTTCAACAAACGCACACGTATGATGACTAAATGATGAAGGCAACTCAATCATTACACGGATGAGTGAGTGCTTAACAAAAGTGAGACGCAGGATGCAATTTAGGCTCGACCCGGCACACTGAACATGTCAGGTGGAATCAGTGTTGGGAGCAGGTCGTCGGGAGTCATCAAGCTGGCGCAGCAAGAGCACTGGGGGGCCACAGATCCTTCCAGTACCATAATCTGTAATAATAATAACTGCAGTGTATTTTTGCATATTTAAATTTCTTTTTTGTCCGTGACCAGGGAAACTTGAGGCTGGCATAGCATAAAGTCCTCGATGAGCACCATTGTAATATGGGTTTCACTACCTCACGTGAATAAATATAGGATTAAAATTACCGGTCTTACAGGATAGATAAGTTTGTCTAGCGTGTATAAATGAAGCATTTACATACGGAATTAGTGATGCCTGCGTTTAATATACTCTCATATAAGCCTTCAGTTGTTTTTAAAATCCGAGAATATATTTATTTGAATAATTACCAGCTAATCTAAATGATTTACGTGCTTCATCGAACATTATCCAATCTCGTTAGTCTTGACGAGACATTTAGGCTGGTAAGACACAAAAACTTATTCGTGGAGTGAACATATCTAAATGTGAAGTTACTGCCACGAATACAATGGAGCTTAATGTCTCACAATAAACATGAATATTATTTCGGTATAATGGAGACAGTTAGACTTTAATTTACACCGGACCTTAAAATGTTACAAGCAGATATTTAACTCTTGTTACAGATTAGATTAGATTATTAGTTAGTTTAAGCCTCCCTATCCGCTACAAAGGCGATCCAAAGAGAGGAAGGAGGAAGGCACCATTTAGTATGGAGTTTAGGGAACGTGGAATCTACGCAGAAAAGTCATAGAAACAGTAAGTTGAGAAAGAAGTTTATGAAACAAGATCAAAGTTCAAGAAGAAAGTAGTAGGTGTTGAAANGGCCCTCACATAGTCCCCCTGGGAGCGCTAATTCCCATAGATACAATAGTTGTATCCCCCTGAGGGGAACTCTTGTTACAAGCGGTGATGAGTATTTGAATATAGAATCAGCAGCTGATTCTGTTCATGGTATACTTATTCCTGTAAGCCAACATAGCTAGTCATTACTGCGGATGAAATTCAAGCTTCTCACAGTCGCAATTCAACCCGTCAAGTCGCTTCAGCGGATGTAAGTCAAGTTTCCCATGGTACCGCAGATTTAAGCATAAATTGTTACAGCGCCAGTCATTCAACTTGAGAGCGGTACTTCAAATTGAAAGATGAAGCCGCTAGGGAATGTAAAATTTGTTTCAGATAAAACCGTCCGTGTGCAAAAATAGTCATTGCGGAGCGCAAAATTTACGTCATGGAGAACGGTGGATGCGCGTAAAAAGTTCGAGCGGATGTAAATTAAGCTCGACTGTGCGCTAAACAAGTCTAAATACGAAATGGTAATAGCGGATGCGCCTTGACTCTCAGGTCGGTGGGGAGCGAGCTTGTCCCTCAAAGACTGTCCTTGAAGGCCGATTTTTCCACTTGACCTCGGAAACGCGGCATCCTGCCGAGCAACTTTAGCGGCACTGCTCGACCATTCCGCCCCCGTTGCAACGCGGATGTTGGCGTAATTCCTCGCTCCGAAATAACGCCGCGTGTCGTCGCGTTCGGGTTCCGGTGTGTGTGCAGCAGCCGGGCTGCTCACGGCAGCTCATCGCATCCAGTTCGCTACCATGCCACGCATCCAGGAGGTGCATCACTCACTCGCGTTCTTTTTGAAGAGAACTGCGTTTGTTGTGTTCCAATCTGACTGTCAAATGGTCACGCATCCTGAAATACTTTTGTGGAAACCGTATGAATTTGAACTTGCCGAACTCAACCCAACGATCGCTAAATTGCCGTGCAGCAACCATAGTCAAAAAGGACTACAATGCCAGTCATTCAAATGAAATAAATCAGAAACAATTTTGAAATTTAATCTCAAAATGTTTTTTAGCCTCAAAAACAAAATGCATCGAAACATAAACAACAAAAGCATCAAAACTTGGAAGCGTTTTGAAAGAGCTCGCATTTTATTATCTCAAGGTACTTTTTAAAGTACAGAATAACGTCGAGAGGAGACAACCCCTGCCTAAGAAAAGCTCAAGGCACCTGTTTGTTTATGAAATCACGATTTATTTAGAACCCAATTCCTGCTAGTGCAGCCCTTCAGGAGACCTAGCAATTACAATACATCGAAAATGAATCAGCTTTAACATTATCAGTCGCTTAACAATTATTGTAGTGCCTCATTCATATGCAACAAATCTACTTTGTAGGAAAATTTAGAGAATTTATGAAATTGCCACAAAAAATGCAGGCATGTGGTAATGTGCACGAGATTAGATTAGATTATTAGTTAGTTTAAGCCTCCCTATCCGCTACAAAGGCGATCCAAAGAGAGGAAGGAGGAAGGCACCATTTAGTATGGAGTTTAGGAAACGTGGAATCTACGCAGAAAGGGCATAGAAACAGTAAGATGAGAAAGAAGTTTATGAAACAAGATCAAAGTTCAAGAAGAAAGTAGTAGGTGTTGAAAAAACAGGACCGCAGTGAACCGAAAAAAGATGGTGCGTAACAGAACAAAAACCTATTCTATTCCAACAAAAAGGAAGCATACCTAACCCTTAGCTCGGGCCCTCACATAGTCCCCTTGGGAGCGCTAATTCCCATAGATACAACAGTTGTATCCCCTTGAGGGGGGTAATGTGCACGAAAGTGAACGAGAAGCGCATGTAAGAAAACGCTCTAAATTAATGCGATTTATTGATTAAGCAGGTATTTGTAACACATACAAACTGCGTATCAA
Organism: Platorchestia sp. MABIK; assembly: GCA_014220935.1. Lineage (NCBI taxonomy): Eukaryota > Metazoa > Arthropoda > Malacostraca > Amphipoda > Talitridae > Platorchestia > Platorchestia sp. MABIK. The sequence continues at coordinate 214,939 of JACJUY010000161.1, read as the reverse complement.
TACAAATAACCAAGGATTTTAACCCATGGCAGTGTTGTAACATCCCAATCACTTGTTACAACAATTTATCATGTTCGTAAATTGCATGTGCAGATTTATTTACTTCTATTGCATAAGCGATCAGGACATTCCATGAAGATATTAAAGCAGTGCTCGAGGCTCACTCGAGTGTGGAAGGCAGGCCTTGACGTGAGCGAAGACATCAAATTCCAAAAAAATGAAGGTGGTGCGATAATGCCATCGTCCCGACACATGACTGAAGGGCAAAGTGGGAGCACAGCTGTCACAGACACGCAACATCACTCATCGATCAGAGCTGGATGCAGAGCGAGCTCTCACGACCTTGATAGGCCGGAAGCAACGGTAGATTTGCTGCAGTAGCAGGAACAGCAGCGGCAGCAGCAGCTGCTGCGGCTACAGTTGCAGCAGCATAAGCAGCAGCAAATAGCTTCCTCTGTAAACAATGCAAATGATCCCTATACTCAGTTCTGTGGCTGCATATACTATATACTCTTATGTGTACCATAAAGTATGGTACTTTAGACGGATAAGAACACATAGATAAGTACCATATATAAGTAGTTAAATTATAGTACTCTACACGTAGAAGCACGCATGTATAAGTACTATATTTGTGTGTGCTCTGAAAACAGTCAAGAGAATCAAACCACACCACTGCAAAAATGTGCTGGTAACAGAGAGTGTAGTGGACGAGTATTTAGTAATCAAATATTCGTATTTTGAGCATGATATTCACGGATGTATCAGTTCAGGGATGATACTTCTTTTTTGCAGCGATGCAAATTGGACGAAAGAAGGGACGTACAGTTCTGACAGGTATGATGGTCGATGGTAGAGTTCTAGTCTATTGAATACTCGGCTTTTTCCGTCTTACGTTTATTCCAGTGTAACAGATGTTTTTGCGCTATGGGGGTTACTAGTGGACAGTGGTCTGATGTGATCAAATGAGTGGAAGCCAATTAGTTATCCTCGTGATGAGCAAAAGCTGCGAGTCAACAAATCATACGCACTATCGTCTCTTGATGGTAAGACTTTTACAAACGCACATCAGCAGCTGCTCTGGGGTGCCAGTTCGCAGTATAATTTGGGGAAGAAATATAAAAATTGAGCCCACATACTTGAAGTTTGTGCAAGGTGTGCAATTTTAAGAAATTTATTATATGAACGCAAAATATAGATTGATGTCGGAGTGCAATTTTACATATGTTGGAGAGCAAAGAAATATGTTGAAGTAGCTGAATAAACAGAAACAAAACTAACGCGTTTATGAAGTGTCAATGGACCTGTTTTGTCCCTACGTAAAAATGTTCAATCAGTCAGAGTAAAGCAAAATTTTAGAGGGAACTGAAAATGTTGAATTTGGAAGAAACACGGTAAGAGAATTGCTACTTTTCAGATAAAAAAATGACGCAAAGCTACAAAACATGGAATATTTCAATTCACTGGAAGATTAAAATATTAGTTAGTTTAAGCTTCCCTATCCCCAACAAATGCTATCCAAAGAGAGGAAGCAGGAAGGCACTATTTAGTACGGAGATATGGGAATGCGGAATCTATGCACAAGGTGCACAGAAGCAGTAAGTTGTGAAAGAAGTTCAAGAAACAAGACAAAAGTTGAAGAGGAAAGTAGTGCTAGTGAAGTGCTGAAAACAGAACAGCAGTGAACCGAAAAAAGATGGCCCTTAACAAGATTAAAAAAACATTTTGTTCCAACAAAGAGATGCCTACCTAACTCTCAGCTCGGGCCCGCACATTTTCCTCCTGGGAGTGTTAATTCCCATAGATAGGACTATGCAAGACCCTTACATTACAGTAGTCCTTGAGTGTGCGACATGAGCGATCAAAATATTGTCGCTATGCTATGAAATAATATTCGTGAATTACGCAAACGACTGAGAGCATTTGCATGCAATTCATATGCTTGGGGACACGAGCGACAGCCTGTGTCATGTACAGTATAATCAACAGATCAGATCGAGACCAAGCGACATTAGCATTTGAGGTCACGGAAGCGAGGAAGAACGGAGATGTGGCGAGCAATCGGATGGACGATCTATGTAAAAATACTTTGATGCAGAACGCTAACAAATAAGAAATATTTTTGCTTTAAAAAAGTCGGAAATATCTAAAATTTGAATTATTAACGCCTCTACAAAATCAAGCGGAATAATTTATTTCAGAAATGAGAATTTCCCGGTATTCCTCATACCGGTGAGGACGCATTTGAAAACTACTTTATCGTCTGAAGAAGATGTTAAGCATCCCTTTTCAGAAAGTTTTTCGTGAGATTTCTATGCATCTCTGCTAAATCTCTAAATTTTAATCTAAACAAATTTGCTCTTGATTAACTAATAAGTCATTTAGTTACTGTGATGCTAGTGTGCCTTTCGTAACGGGTTCCGAACCTTGAATTTGCCCACTTTCCTTCAAGCTTGAAGAATATGACACAAATTTGTATCTGCTTCAAGGTCGCGTAACAAAAAAGCTGAATCGACAGTGAAGGGCAATGCCCAGGCCGCTCACTCCTTGATCTTTTTACATCTGATCCTGTGCTAGACCGTTGTCTAGCGATAGGAGTGATTCGGAGCTGTAATCACAGTAACCATTTGCTTTGATTGATGAAGTAGCGTCGCCGTCGTGATGGAGTAAAGTAGCTCCGACCGGGGCCCCCGTCCCGTCTCCGCCACTCAACGTAGCATGGAGGAGATGACAGCACACCGCTCCACAGCCCAGCTCTTCTGCCCAGCTTTGTCTTAGATACGTCACCCTTAACGAAAGACACTTCTTAGGGTGATTGGGGCAAAGTGAATCTTCTGTTATGAAGTAGGGGTAATAACTCTAATTCAATTAAATATCAATATCGTAATTTGTATCTACATTAAGAGTAAATTTGTTTATACTCTCAAAGATTTCCACTCCTCTGTTGATGTTACAATTTCTGTGGAACGCTTATTTGAAAAAAATCTTGACGATCTTTCATTGCAAAGTGTCTAACTTCTTAGTAATCTGCATGCTCACGTAAATTTACTATTACAGGCTGTAGTCATGGAGGAGCAGGCCCAGACGGGGGTGCAGCAATGTGCCTATTTTTCCGCGTTTCACACGAGTGAAGTGGGGTAGCATTAATTTCCACTAGGCACCAGCAGTTCAGCTTTGAGTTACAAAACTCGTATAAACTGTCTCCTGAATGTTAACCTTCTGTTAAATTAAAACTTAAGAGTTGTCTCTGCCTATTTATTTATACACCGTCTAGAAGGTTTTGCTCAATCCCATAGCTCAAACTCGGGGTTATTTTTATTTCATATGTTGAGTTTAAAAAAATTAATTCAAGATACAACATTTGTATAATTGTTTTCATTCAGTCTCAAATATTAAACAAAGCATCAAGCATTTAACCCAAAAATGTAATACAAGTGTTAAAAGAACAATAAAAATGTGAACGCCACTTTGCAGAAGCACATTCAAAAACAGCCAAGTTCTCTCAATGTACGTTGAAAAAATACATTCAAACACAATCATCGGGTTGATGAAAGCAAATTTTTCAAATGATTAATTCGGAGATAATAAATTATTTCTAAAGTTAAGTATCCAGAGATGAATCACAGAACAAACCATCCAACATGAGACAATCGATTAACTACAGGCTTGAGCAGAACTCCCGGCACGACGAGATAGTGGATGCGAACAAAGTGTTCACAACGTAATAGGGAGCCAACGAAAAACGACGTGCAGTTCGATGCGAGTGTAACGCAATGCACTTGACATTGGGGGTCCCTGCTACGCTGCGGTCTTTCCACACTATTGCGAGAGGTGCCTATTGTGGCGGGCTGAGCGAGCGCTCGCGCCAATGGAAAAGATTGGGTCAAGAATGGACAAGTAAAATACCTGAGACAGCGTAACTTTGAATAGAGTACAAGGGGATTTGAGTACGTACAGTAAACGGGTGAAGATATAGCATTATACAGATACAATGCCACACTACAGATCTGAGTCAACTTGGTAATGGCAAAAATTGGTAGCGCAAGCTTTCACCGGATGGAATTGACATAAGCTGAACAGAAATTACCGAAAAAAAGTTTTTACATTTATGAAAATAAAATTATTCCAAAAATAGAATTCCTAAACCATTTAACGAAAGAAGGTATGACAGAAAAGATAAAAAAAAGAAGGCATCGATCAAGCTGTTTCAACTTTATCTTAAAGCAGTAGTTGAGAAAAACAAGTATGCACATAAAATTAAAATATAAGTCAATTCAAGCCTCCCAAATCCCAACAAAAGTTGAGAAGAATAGAGGAAGGAGGAAACCACCATTTAGTGTTGAATTTAGGAAACGGGGAATCTACGTACAAGGTGTATTCCCAAACAAGACCTCCTGCTCATAGAAACAGCGAGTCGGGAGAGAAGTTTATGAAACAAGAGAAAAGTCGAAGGAGGAAATAGTTAGTACTAAAAAAATCCCATCAAATGGAAAACGATGATTTGTAGCAAAACAACAACCTTTTTATTTCAGCAAGAAAAGCCAACCTGACTTTCAGCTCAGGACTTCTTATCTTCTCCCCAGGGACGCTAATTTACATGATTACTGTAGTTGTATTCCCTCAATTCTTCAACGTCCCACAGGGCTATTTGGTCCGCTTTCAAAAATAGCCATAATATATTGTATTTCTTCTTAAATTTATTCACTAATGTGTCCTTTGAATTTGACTGCCAAGTGACAGTTCCTTCCCCTATCCTGATATCGGTGACTACCTAATTCCAGTGCCAGTTTAATGATGGGGGCTGCAATAATAGTACTATGAGTACAAAAATGTGCGCGATAAAGGATTAAGAAGAATTGGAGTGAAATACAGCAAAAGCTCAACTATAAATGACGCCACAATTTACTCTCATTAGAGGGCATCATCACAACGTGATGACAAAATAAGCTATGTAAAGTATCACAGAGAGGTACAAATGAAGGGAACGGAAGATAAATAGAAACGAACATACTCGTGCTAGAGGACGGAAGCGACAACCATCTCTGCCAGAGAAAAACAGTAGGAATGAAGGGGGAATTCAGCCCAAAGTTACTCTTCGGCAAACGTGAGCAGCAAGCATCCCTAATTCCTTCGTGAACACCGAAGGATCTGCAGGAGAGCGATAAAGCAACGGAGGTAACTTGACGATGACAGACACAACCAGCACGCATACTGAACAGAACAGGTGTCGAAGTCATTAATATTGACCCAGTAGCGCTGAAACTCATCGTATAATGAATATTCTCGCCCGAAAAATTTTCCTTCAAGGATATTGTGCACATCTGATAGAAGAAAACACCACCTTGCAATATACACGCGAAATTCGTGTTTTGCTGCCCGGTGAAGTTGTTCTAAAATCGAAGCACTCTTTTCGTTATTTAACTACGGATTCAAGATATACGCTATTCTTAGTTAGAATATACTTGTTTATAAAGTGTACACGTATTTTTTTCTTAATTTATTGTCCCCCCAATTGAAGTAAAGCAGTTGGCAGAAAATTAGCTTTCAGAAATTTGGGTTACTTTTAAGTCTCAAAGCAGACTTCAGCTACATACAATGACTATGGAATTAACGATGAAGAGCCTAAGAAGTACGTCTGAGTGGAACTATAACAAAAATCAAGAAATTTAAGATGAAACATTCGAGGTATTACCACGAAGCGAAGGGGAACAAGAAATCCTATCGTTCACCTGTGCGTAAATTGATTGATGGCAAAATAATGAGAGCTCCAATATCCGGCCAGCTTCAAAGCTCTTGCATCAAGACACGTCTACAGCGAAGCACCCTTGTTCACAGACGTTGCGCCTGAGAATAGCTATAGTCAATTGAGCTGAGATTAGAAAACGTCCCAAACTTTAAAGGCATTGACGTTGTTGCGGAGGAGGGGGCGAGGTACAGCGAGACGCCTCCCTCCTATCCTGCACGGAGCGATGATCCATCAAGCAAAGTTCCTCAGGTAAATGAGTGGCGTTCTTGGTTTCACCTCACTTCCGCAATCACAGACCCATCCTTTGTGCGAAACCTCATCTCCGCAACTTTTTCATGAAGGAGCTTTGAGGTGTGCAAAAGTGACTCGCTTCCTCTCCGGCGGAGACTTGTAATCAAATGATCACGTTCGATGCGACGGATTTGAGAAACAATGAGATATTCGTTGCAAAAAAATGTAGCATCAGACGTTAATGATCGACTGAATAAACCTTTAGCTCAAATGTGTTGGAACGCAAGACAAACGTAATCACAAGTGTCATACCTGTAAGACCACGTATCTACAACACTTGAAAGTTTTAAGAAAAAAAAATAAAATAATTTCCAGAATTTCAAATTTATGTCCTCATTAAAGAATATAATCTAATAGGGCAAAAAGAATATTTCAATGGACTATAATTTTTTTTCAAACCTAACTGCACGAAAATTTTGCATCAGAATCAGTTTTTATTGTGACTTACGAGTACATACTATAACTTAAGAACAAAAACCATAGCATTGAGAATGTTCAGTGCTTTTGGTAGAACATATTCAGTTTGTATTTCATGTCAAACTTTTGCAAATTTAATTACAAATATGAGCAACATGATTCCGTATTTTGTATGAACAACACAAAACTAATAATAATCCTTTATGCAGATCCTCACCTTCTCCGGGACATAAGACATTATAAGACAACAAGTGTTTCTTTTACTGAGAGAGCGTGTAGAATATGCAGCTGTTCAATACAGATATCTAGGCCGTGTGTTCGTCACACTGGATTTTGATATACCAAAGGAATTATTATTAATATTGTTAAAATTAGTCTAGGCCTCTCTGGTCATAACAAAAGCAATCTCAAGAGAGCAAGAAAAAGGACCATTTGGAAGGAATATAGAAAACGAAGAATCTATGGACAAGGTGTGTTCCCATCCACTATAACCTGCGCACAGAGAGAGCAAGTTAGAAAAAAAAGAGGAAGAAAAGGCGAAGGAGAGGTGCAAGGAAGGCACAAAAACTGAAAAAAACTAAGTGGCCATGAAAGCAAGAAGTCCTGAAGGGTTACCTGTAGCTGAGGTAACTTAAGAGAATCAGTTCCAATTGATAATCAATTGGCAACTCCCTTCAACCTCCCAGGGGTACCAATTACATAGCATAAGATAGACAAACCGAAACCAATTCACACAACCAACAGAACTTCACTAACAAGTAAAATGGAAAACAGAAGCGAAATTAAAAAGAAAATAACACGCATGCAATAAATTAACTCGACCACTGAGTCTGCATGACAAATTTACGATAGTGATAGGGAACATCTTACCGAAAGGTAGAAATGAAGACTGAATTAAAGGGTTATGAGGTACTCACATGCAGTGTCATATGAAAGCTGCGGAGCTCCGGCCTCACCTGAGAGAGGAAAAAAGGAGTGAATAAACGATGGATAGAGGCTGCCTAGTTACCAAACTAATGTCACATTAAAGTGCGACAGCAAGTGTTTCTTTTACTGAGATCCCAAGTTACACTGACGATTAATTTTCCTGCTTTCTACTCAGAGAAACTCGATGAAAATGCTCGTAAAGTACACAGCTCGCCTGTCTTGAACTTGAAAGCTATCATCAAATTAGCAGACACTTTTTGTTAAGAAAAACATTTCATTTTGATACAAAAAGGATAAAGAACAAGTTCGTGAATGCTCACACTGTAAAAGAAAAATTTGTGCTCTTTTTCATTTATCATAAGGAACCATTCAAGATGTGGTTGTAAAATTCTTACCATTAGTAGATTAGCTTATTCAACTTGGACACTTACAGCTTTTACTCGACGACGAATTCACAGTGCATTTTCAAGCTAAATCATTCAGAAAGGAAGTTATTATTCCCACCGCAAAATAATTCAAGTACACGAGAAAGTAGAAACAAATGCAAGCTCAGAGCACGAGTATCAAAACATAATACTAGTTTGCGCTGTAGCTCGCGTGAGCTCAATGAGGCAAAATGTTCACATTATAGCACGCTCGAAAGAAGCACGATAAATCACAAAAAAGTTCTTCATAGGATGTAGAAGCAAATGCGAGCTCTCGAGACAAAGACGGGAGGAGATCCTGCAGAAAGAGGAAGGGCTGGATCGAGTCCTTTCCTTTTCCGGTGCTTATGTGTTTCGACAACAATGCTCTGTAGACGAATTAAAGAACAATGCCACCTCCTTCGATCGGCGCCGGCTACCAGCACGCTGCTACAGCTATGCTGCATGAAACAATTAAAATTATTAAAGTGACACGAGTGTTAAGAATGGCCCTCAGAACGACCCGTAAACCTCGAGGTATGTTAAGTGTTTAATTGTACGTGTTCTTGGACGAGCACCGTTTGATACGAGCCTCATTCACGGCACGCAATGTCGGCAACGCAGGCCTGGATCTTCTCGCTAAACATCGCATTTGCGCTGGGCAGATGCCCTCTCAACGCGCGAGTGATTGATGGACGAGTTTTCACTGAAGCTTACACTAAAAATTATTAAATAATTAATTCCATTTGTACAATGGGTTGATCGCAACGTTGACCAACTTTATCATTTGCACCACTGATTAATTGCAACACTCACTTCAACATTTAGAGCACGAAAACTCATTGACTCTTTTAGAATAACTTCTACGTTGATAGGTAAAACATCAGATTTTGAAAATTTTATGTCAAAATCAATTCGACATGTGCACAAAAGTTCTCCTTACTAATACATGAAATCGTCTGGTTTAATTTTAACGATCCATGCAACAATTTTTTCGTTAAATATACAAAACGTTAGCACCACAAATAACACAAATTGAACATGATGTACGTTTGGACTTGCATTTATTCGCACGATTAAATTCATCTGCCAGTGAACGATTCGTGCAGCCTTAAGACTTTTCTCCATTTTTCTCGTTTGTATGAACTAACCCAAGTGAATTTATCAATTTTTTACAGGTATCAAAGAAATCAAGTCGTTTCCGCCAAGCCCAAAGTATTAATTTTGAATTGTTTTCAAGAATAAATTAACATGTCTCAATTATTTCAATTAATGGGATATTTGGAAGAGAGAGTACGTGCCACTGAAGCGGATAGCTGTCGCCTGGATTCTTTTCAGTATTCATCCCAATACCCTGCTGGCCACGAACCTCCCTTGATACCGAGATGTTCAGAAGGCGCCCAACAATGAGCCTCGTACACAAATGATGAAAGGAAGCGTGGAGCAATGCGGAAAAATTAGCCTCCACAGGTCCACGGTAGGTAGGGCGGCTGGCTGCCGCGAGTTCCTTTGCACCTGCCCTGAGTGGTTTTCGTTATTCATCCAACACTCAAGTCAGACGAGCTCTTATGAAGAGATATTGTATTATTTCCGAAATAAAAATGAATTGAAGAGGTGTATTGAGGTATAGTCAACAAGTGTACATGGGCTGTCCTCTTTATTCTTCTTGAAATTTAATAAGCGAACAAAGTTAATCTTCCTGTAGTTCAGTTTGGAGTTAAACAATCGATCATCTTAATATTCATTTGTGCCTTATGATATCGAAATCCTTCATGTAAATAACTTAAGCCAAAAGAACACCATGAAATTCATTAAACAGACAATTGAGGGAAACAAACTTCCTTGTAAAAACCAATGTATCGACATTTCCTGTTTGTACTTTATTGGAAATAAATGTTTTTCTTTTTTCTTTCTTTCTTTCTTTCTTGTATTCTCCAGGAATGAAGAAACGAGATGGTCTATGATCGATTAATTTTGATGAAGTATAAACTGCAAGTAAGCAGTCCACTCGTTAAATAATTTCTCAAATTGGAAAACCCCGCGAGTATTTTAAAAGTCACAATCACTCAATATCCTCACCGCGCATCACGTTTCATGCGTAAGATATGCAAGAGACTAGACAACATAAAAAATAGAAAAATTACCTATAGTAACGAAGCTGCAGAGTTGCGCGTTCGCCTGAACAGAACAAAAGCAAATAATTACAGTGCAGCCTTTCAAAGGAGTCATTCTTGAAGTGCGGGTAATGAATGAGAACAATTAGAAAAGAAGTCATATAATCAAAATGTGAGAACGGAAATGAGGCTTTTGAGAATAAAACCCTGGATATTCGATCAGTTTTCCAGAGCAGAATTGAGAGCAAAAATGAAGAAAGCTGCCACTCGAGATTAAAAATAAAAAGCACTGTCAAGTGGGAAAATGAAGAATATAAAATCTGCCAAATGAGAAAATAAAGAACACTGCCAAGTAAGAGAGTAGAAAAAGGTAACATGGGAAAATAGAGGAAGCTACCTAGTAGGAAATTGAAGAACGATGCTTGATGAAAAAGTAAAGAAAACAAAGAAGAAAACGGGAAAATGAATCAAGTTCAAAACAGAGATGTAATGAAAGATGGAAAATAAAATATTGAAAACAAAAGCTGAACAGAAAAATGATAATAGCTGCTAACTTAGGTAAGGAAGAAAGCATTTAAAATAAAAAATGAAGGTATTTAGGCTGTTTAACTTTCGAGTTAGAAACGGGTGCAGGGGAAGCAAATCTCAGCCACTCCGAAGTAAAATCACAGATCAATAATAATTATCAGTAGACAGAAGGCAGGAAATCCTTCAGTGCCGCCGCGCTGTAGAATCAAAGGCGTTTAAGTGGCACGAGCGGCTACGGTAGAAGAAACACGTGCTTTGTTCTTGGATGCCAGGGAGGAGCGGCGGGAGTGACGACTTTCTGCACCGAGGTGGACGCCCAGGACTGCTCTACTACTGCCGAGGGTTGCCAGGTTAGGCTTTTGCTTAGCCTTAAAGATTCCTAAATCAATCATTTTTAATTGAAATTTAGCCAATTAAAGAATTAATTTGCGAGTATTAGTTAAGAAACGATCTGGCAACGCTGGTGCGGTGTGTTGGTGGTGGATGGAATACAAGAATAAAACAATGACGACAAATGTTATTACAGAACGTGATGCGATGCGTCTATTCAAGAACTTTCCTACATTGTTGGTGCCTTTTATCGTTGAACATCTAAGATCGGAGAGTCACAACTCCATTAGAGAAAACATTAAGCAAGAGAACAGCTGACACCTGTTACAACTGAACCCTAAAGAATGAGTGTGCTCCGATCAGATCAATTTTTATCAATATGTCCACACTGATCCTGCATAAAAAAAATCAGGAAAATTTCATTCAATAAAACATAAATGACGTCAGGTGAAATTTCTTCAATATAACAGCAGTGATTCGGGAGGAAAACACAACAGATGGAATTTATTCAATAAAACAGCAGCGATCGGCAAGCTGGTGAGCATAAAGTGTGGCCGAGGTCTCGGCGACGGCAGGAGGAGGAAGCCTTTGCATGGAGGGCGAGCGGGAGGAAGCACACCAGCATCCGATCCTTTAATTCTTGTCACGCCCTACATTGAGACGCTGCAAGTCGAGCAGAACCATCTGCGTTTATCATAAAAGATTTCTCGCTTAAGAGAACTCAAGCGAAAACTGAACAGCTCTCCAATTTGTTGGTTTCACAAAAGGCGGGATGTGTGCTGTAGATTTTTACGGGAATAGTTTCCTTTGAGCCTCTCGCGAAGACGTGAAATTCATCCTGAGAGAATGCAGGAGGTCACAGTGCATGAATTTTTCACTTGTTTGCATCGTAAAGAAAATTGGCTCCTCGATTCCCAACCACTAACCAAGTGACAGGGAAATCTTGGAACACTTGTTTGAATGTTTTACTGATCACTCTTTTCTTTTAGAAAACTCCCTTATAATTGCTTGTATAATTTTGAAAATAGACGAGGAATACTCCGCCTAGGTGAAACTAATGTTCACAAAATTTTAAAGAACTTGGTAGATCGCTTGAAATCCACACGCATGACTTCTTCATAAAGTAAGTGCTTCGTTCTCGTTTTCTAAGAAATGATACTTCATCGAGAATTAAAGTAAATGTTTTACGTTAGCCAATACGCTTTCACACGTCTCGAATGACAGCAAGGCAATGACACTTGAGACACTAATTAATAATGTACGCAGAGCAAAATTCAGTACATATAATTTATAAAATTTACCATAATAATGCTATAAGATATAAAAATGATATATTTAGAACGTAATGATTGAATCTTGAATCCTATCGTTGGTAAAAGAAATGAAAATTGGACACTAGCCTAGCTCTCACATAAAATTCAAGGTATTTGCTACGGAATGACTTAAATGAATTTACTGACAAATCTCACGCTAAAATTGTCGCCGAGGGATGCACAATCCGATAGCGTCACTCTAAAGTTCATCGCAAGAAAATGGGCATCTGTTAAAAGAACTGAAAACGTTGCTATAGAAAAGGACGAAACAAATAATTAACAACTACGTGGATCAACTAAGTTCAAAAAGAATAGATTAGAAAGGGTTGTTTAAGCTTCCATAATCACAACGGTGTTTCACTGAGAGAAAGAAGGAATACATCTTTTAGTATAGAGTTAAAAGAACGAATAATGTATGAACAAAGTGTAGTTCCACATAAAATGACCTGCGCATAGAAACAGAAAGTTAATTAGTAGCTTTTTAAAACAAGGTAAAAGTGGAAGATGAAAGTAGTAGGTGATCTAAAATAGAGCACTCGTGAACCGAAAAAAGATGGTCGTAACAAAAAGAAACTATTCTAATGCAACAAAAGGAAAGCGCCCCATTAGCTTAGGACCTCGCATCTGCTCATGGGTGCACAAATTCCCATAGACGTAATAGATGTCTCCTCCTGAGGGGTTACTTACCAAAGAACAACCGATCACTTCACGAGGGCATAAAAAAGAGCCGAGGGAAGAGCACAATCACTTGGAGTTCGGTGAGGGCACCAAAATAATCGCGCAGGTATAATTCGAGATCTCGGCTGCCGTGCCAAAAGCAGCAGCGAACGCGCGATAGTTTATTTTGGTTGTGGGTTACAGTACGGGGGAAGGACACGAGAGGCGTCACAGCTTGTGCAACGGATTGCATTCTGCAGGAATTCCAAGGAACGCAATAAACACCGAGAGAGAAGAATTGCTTCATTACATTTTGCTCTGACATAGATATTCTGTGACTCATTTCAGGGTCCTACTTCAAATTTGAGCGTGTATTTGTGAATACAAAAATCCCCATCTTTATGTGAATATCCTGTTCGCAAGAGTAGTAGAACTGCGAGTGAAAAAAAATAATTACGAATACAAGACTTCCGTACACTAGAGTTTGAAATGAAAATTTTACATACAAATGCAGGACCAATATATAAACCCATCTCCCTGTATAAGTGTGTGCAAGTAAGCAGCACCAAAGTACCATGCAGGTATGAGCTCCCTAGACAATATTGTAACATTGCTCTTGTTGATTGAAGCTTGCATTGGGAAACTTCTAGCTAGTCAATGTACGCCCGCTCAGTGAATGTGGTCCCGCTCAGGGTAAATGTCATGACTTCATGTAGAGATGATTATTCTGTTTTTATGTGATAGCGAAAAGATGGTGGCACAAGTTACGATTTAAAATCAACCCTTTGCACGGTAATTCATCACATCGAAAATATCGCACAAATAAACGGAGTAACTGATACTCGCGCTGTGTTCGCTGTGAAACCCCTTCGAGTAGAACTTGGGACAAACAGTCCGAGCCTCCCAGGCATGAATAACTAATCGTGAATGGTAAGGACACAAACTTCAATTTCCGTACAATAGGCAACATTTCTTGCTTTACTTTACACGCGTCATTCGATTGTTTTGATCTGACATTAGAATTACTTGAAAAGAGCTTGAAGATACAGCTTTTCTGCGGGATACAACAACTCTTAAAAGGAAGAAGTGACGTCGCAATCGACTGATCTATCGTACAAAGCATTGCAGCATCCGTCACCAGCGCCTGAGAGAGTTGCAGTGCAGGAAATACGTGGAAATCGAGGCCTACCAATGACAAAGCCACATGTCGGCCAGTGCCAAGCTCACTGATGTAGATGAGGCTAACTCTATATAGACTGCACCCCTGCTGTTCAGTGTTCTACATTACAACCACAACTTATATTGAGCCGAAAAATTTAGGCTTGCGACATTTTTTCCTCTAAATCAGAATAGACGCGCTCGAAACTCCATGAACCTCAACCAGCACAACTGTTGCGTTCAACATCATAACACACCACATCCGCAAGTGAGCACCGTCGGATTACTACCGAATCGATGCCCTGTTATTGACAACCTTGCGTCTCTTGCAGGATACAGCGTCGTGTGCCCCGGCATTTTCCGGCTAGTTAAGAAGGGAAGCAAACTGCAGGAAAGTTTATCCCGAGGAAGGAGGTCCCCTGCGGTACGGCTACCTTTTGAGCCGTACAGCACGCACAGGTAAGTAAGCACGAATGTTGGATTTTTTGCCTGCAAGACTCTAGCCTTCGGACTTCCCCGGAGTCGGCACCTTCAGCTAACCTCCAACTATCGAGGAGAGAATTAAATCACAAACATTATTAAGTAGGAAATACTTCTAGTCCTTCTTTAGCCACTGATATAATGAACAATATGCGAGTGACAGTCATTATCTCAGATGATCAAAACTAAATGACTGGGAAATGCTCAGAGTAGCGTTGTCTCCTATAAGACCTGACAATAAAGAGCGAAAAGGGAAAGATAAGGACAACATGATAATCAAACACTAGAGCGCAAACAAAATTCTTTGAATAATTTCAACACAAATTAAGATAATGCTAAGAATGCTATCTTCAGACAAAAGTTCAATGTTAAGAAAAGATCTACTGTTCTATGTGCTTTCATGCTATGCGCTACCGGCTATTGTTCAGTATATTCAGGGAAGTGAATGATAAATATGCTTCTACCATGTTGTTGAAGTAAACAAAAGCTGATAGTAACCATGCAGTAGCAGAAGGCGTCAAAATCTTCAGTTATTAAAAAGCGAGTTGATTAAACGAGCTTGGAGCTACCGATGTTAAACCTCGAATTGATCACCCTTGAACTTTTCGCAACTTAAAGATCACCATTGCTGTCAGTACAAAATTCAAATGAAACTCAAAGAGGTCAATATAAAAATTAGTCAGAGAAATTTCTGAGCGAGAAATGACCAAGATCCCGTTTGGAAAGTTATCAAGATGGACTTGAACTCGTTTTCATCTGTAATGCAAAAGCATCAGTAGGTCACTGACCTCCAAAAAAAAGAACGACAGGCCATTTCAATTTTGTTTTAGAAATTCAAGGAGTTTACATTCGCATTTGACACAATATTATTGCAGAAGAAAAATATTATTATTGAGAAAAAGTTAGTGAACTATTAGATTTGATTTTAGTTTAGGCCTCCCTAACCACAACAAAGGCGGTCGAAAGAGAGGGAGGAAGGAAGGAAGAAGACGCCATTTATTACGGAGTTAGAAGGCTTTAAGGAGTTAGTATGGGAACGCAGAATCCATGCACAAGGTGCATGGAAACGGTAGGTTGAGAAAAGGTTCATGAAACAAGATCAAAGAAGAAGAAGAAAGTAGTAAGTGTTAAAAACAGGACAGTGGTGAACCGAAAAAAATGGTCCCCTCCCCCCAAATAAAATCTATTCTATTTCAACAAAAAGCCTACCTAACCTCAAGCTCTAGATCTCACATGTTCCCTCTGGGAGCGCTAATTCTCATAGATACATTAGTTGTATTCCTCTGAGGGGGTTAATGAACCGCCACGACAGAGTACTAGTTAAGTCCGTGACAAACGTTCAAGACTCCTCAAGAAGAGTCTTCTGATGTCAAGGAAGCCCCTTGTCGGTCACAGTGAGAGATACCATTTCCAAAATATGGAAATCTCAATCATATTCAACAAG
Organism: Platorchestia sp. MABIK; assembly: GCA_014220935.1. Classification (NCBI taxonomy): domain Eukaryota; kingdom Metazoa; phylum Arthropoda; class Malacostraca; order Amphipoda; family Talitridae; genus Platorchestia; species Platorchestia sp. MABIK. Next base: position 199,130 of record JACJUY010000161.1, on the reverse strand, counting down.
GCACAAATCAAAAAAGAATTTGACCACAGAATAAATTTGGTGTAACGCGTGGGAAATAAAAAAGCATTGCGTGGTCTCTTTCTTCACCTGATCTCAATCCAATGAGATTTTTCATTGTACTGTTGACTACCTCGGAAGCCTGTACCTCTTCCCTCATAACAACTCGTTATTTGATGCGTGTAGAGGTGTCGAGGCAGGTTGAAAGACTTATTGAATAATACTTGATCATACTTTAAAAATCCTTACTAACATATTCCACAGTATCATCTCGAAATAAATGAGTCCTGCTTTGATCTCCAAAACAAGTCTTAGTCTCAAAATACTCTAGTAACAATTACGTTTTTGTCTATAGGTCCCAAATAAATGATTTCATTAACATAATATTAAACTGATGTGCCTTAAAATATTTAAACCGTAGAGACAGCGTCGATTTTGTTGTCTGTACCATTGAATTGATTTTATCCCTTTCTATCGTTTTGAATTTGTTTGCTATACGAATGATAACAGTTGACAAATCTAAGTTTTTATTAAAATGAAATCAAGAAAAGACTTTGATTCAATGCTAAAATTGCACACTTTCAGATGAGATCTCGTCCTCCTAAAAATTTCAAACTCGCTAAATATTTGAGTAGCTTTGACCAAAATCCAGTTGTACTTTGCGAGCCAAAGGGACGTACCAAAAGACACAAGGAGGTAGTAACACTGCAAACACCAACACCAGCCGCTGCGCCCTGCGCTCCGGTCTCCAGAATCACAGCCCGCACCTGTTGCTTTTTATTGGCACCAGCGAGCAATTAGAGAAGGTTACGCTTCTGAGACGCGTATCCCCGCCGCGTGCGTGAGCATACACCTGTTGAGAGGCGGAGACGTGAGAGCGGAGCTCTCGCCCCCGCAGCAGCAGATGACAATGGGGCGCCCAATGGAAGGATCCTCATCACCGAAGCCTGCTTCCTGCCTCGCAGCATCCGGTGCAGACGTGCGGCCTCTGCGGCAGGCGAGCCCTGGCGCACTCTCCTCCTCGAGTTCAGGGCTGCTGTTCTTTCAGGTGACGCCTGGACCCTCTCTCCTCCTTGTTTTCAGGGCTGCTGTTCTTCCAGGTGACGCCTGGACCCGCTCTCCT
>JACJUY010000161.1:180734-197908 GCA_014220935.1 Platorchestia sp. MABIK | reverse complement strand
TCCTTGTGTTCAGGGCTGCTGTTCTTCCAGGTGACGCCTGGACCCGGTCTCCTCCTGGTGTTCAGGGCTGCTGTTCTTCCAGACACGGGGCTTAAGGACAACCTGGGGGTAGGTCACTCGGCTCGTTTCTGTTATATTCTCTTGTATTTTACTGACGAAGTACCACAGCAAAGAGTAAAGTCAGGCTGGAAATCTCTATTTAGGGTGCATGCAAAGAAGAGTAACAAATATTCAGCACAAAGGCCCAATGGAGGTAGACAAAAAGAAACCACGGTGCTTGAGTTCGGCCAAATGCTCACAACAATCCTCGAGCGTACATTTTATCTAACGCATTTCTTGACTTTAAAACTGATATACATCTTTTCATGAGATCGGATGAGCATCGTGAGATCACCTGATTCAATGCACCTTTTTATCAAAATTTTTGCATAGGCACTTAACCTAATGTATCCTAACGTTAACACATTGCATAAAATGATTTACAACAACGAATTATCAAAGAAAAGCCGATAAAACGTGTCACTGACTGTTCTTCTAGTGAACTCTTTTTTTTTTTATGGATTTTCCTAGATTTAGACCTGGTGTTAACAAAATTTTCAAAATATTCGTGCTCAAAATTTTAAATCAAATCAAATTTTATCAGATGTCAAAAAAGGCATAAAAATTGACGGCTTACGACTCATGCGCTCTACGGACTGAAAGTCCGACACAGCACGCTTTTGAAAAACATTCACAATTTTTCTAGATTTTAATAATTTATTACTAAAATATCTGATTTGATCTTCGAAGGTTCGATTTGTGTATACGATGTCCCCATTTATCTAGATTATCCCAAAAATTTTGTACGAGTTAGTTTCTTCAATCTGGCCATCATCGATCGTGACATACGAAATAGATACTAAGATGGTATCTACTCTGTGTGTATCCTACTTTATGGTGTCGATCTCACTTGTATTCTGCCGGCGCGTGTTCCACCGGCTCGTATTTCGTATTCCGCCTCCTCATATAAGCGAATAAAATGCACTTTGGCATTATAGATATTGATACGTATTTAATTTCCTTCAATTTATTATAAAACTTTCAGCAGTTTGCTATCTATTTATTTTTAACATAAGTCAGGAGGAGATCAGAAATACAATACTACTGTAAATTTGAACTCTCATTCCATCCGATTAAATATCGGAGCAAACTCGTGTCCCAGAAAATCCAACATTCGCAGGGAGGCTGAACTTCCATAAGTATTGAATCTTACACTATTCATAAATATATTTTAAATTTTTTTACTGATATTGTGTCACTTGAGCGAGTCGTTTTGTCCAAATCACAAATTTCGTTACGATTTGCCTACGAATTTTCGTTACTCATTGAGTTTGGAATCTAAAATCGCATCGAATTGTCAAACTAAATGAACTTGTACACGCACCTACCTTCTCGACATCTTCAAGAATCCGGCGTGTAAATGGACGCAATGAACGATTACATTCAGTCTCCCTCGCAAAGCAATTGCACCCTCCTGTTTAAACACAGACAAGCAAACAGTGCTTAAGAGTATCATGTCTTTACTCGGCAATAAATAATTGTAAGTCGCTGAAGGCAGCAGACGAGCAAGTCGTGTTCCCACTGCCCTTTTAACACGATTGCCCTCCAGTGCAGCCTCCCCTACATCACGGTGCCACCACTTGTAGGAGCACAATTGGTGCCCTCCAGTACCATGGTGCAGCCTCCCTCCCACATCACGGTGCCTCCACTTGTAGGGGCACAATTGGTGCCCTCCAGTACCACTTGGTTAGGCGCATTCAAAGAATTATTAGCATTGCAGCACGTAGTTCCAGACTTGCAGGCTAGTACATACATGTTCATCACGTAAATTACAATTCGAGTCAAAATGCAGGTTTTCTTTCAAACCCCTCTATCATGGTTGCGCTAAAGCTGCTGAAATCACACACATTTTGCAACTCTAACAGTCGTTGGGGAGGAGCTAACTCCTTAAGTTATGGCTAAATTAATACACGAGACGAACATTTGAGCATAAAGAAGTTAAAATACACCCATCATCGCTCATTCTGTTCAAGCTTTTAGAGGAAACGCGTAACATTGTGTGGTGTTGCTCAATATCCTAGAAGCAGAAACTGTCAAGTTCAAAAGAGCAGGGCTGCTGTGATCACCACCTCACACATGCAGTGCATGCTTCTGAAAATTAGCGTCTCCAGTTCGTCAACATCCATCTCAGGAGAGTTACTTTGCTCTTTCATTATATGTTCATTTTATTTATGTATTGATTATTTTCTAAAGCGAACCTTCATATTTATTTAATTAGCTTATTTTTACGACCCACTGAAGATTAGATTAGATTGGATTAGATGTTAATTTAAGCCAGCACAGCCGCTAAAACAAGCGTTCCCAAGAGAGGAAGAAGGAAGGCACCACTTAGTATGGAAGTAAGGGAACGCGGAATCTATGCAGAAGAGGCACAGAAACAGTAAGTTGAAAAATGAGTTGATGAAATGAAATATAATTTAAAGAAGAAAGTAGTAGGTGCCGATAAATAAGACAGCAGTGAACCGAAAAAAAGTGTTCCATAACATAACAAGAAACCTTTTATTTGAACAAAAAGAAGGCCTTCCTAACTCTCAGCTCGGTCCCTCACACATTTTCCTCCTGGGAGCGCTAATTCCCATCGCTACAATAGTTGTATTCCCTTGAGGGGACAACTCACTGAATACATTTTTTAGATATAATGAAATACTTATATTTTCCCGAAATATAAAATATTCATTAACGCAAATCAATATTCACCGTCAATTAATAAACATCAAAATGAATCCTGATGGACGAATGAGTTCGACGTGAGCACCTGTCGGCACAAACATGCCCTTCGCCAGTCAGGTGCAGTGCACGGAGTCCAACAGCATCTCGTACTTCCCTTCACTCATTCGTTGTTCTCAAATATTCAAACGAAGCACAGTTTTTCTCCACTCGGTACACATTCTGCAAATTGTGTCAGAGTGACAAAAACTAGTCACCTCCACACAATTTCATTCAAGGTAATATTTTACTAACCGCAAAAATTTCACCTTCCGACTGTAATGAAGTTTGTATTATGGCTCAGCTACAACGATTCATACTCTAATGAACGCACACGTTGAGCGGTCAGAATGATGAAGTGCAAGTACGCGAAAGAAATTTCAAAACAAAGGAATAAAACCAATAATAAGGCTGACCTCATGGACCAGGTTGATGCACCTTCAGATGCCTGGCTGGGAGACCATGAGTAAGTTTAAACACAGTTAAAAAGATAAGCATCGGAAATAAGCTACACAATGCGAAGAAAGTATATAGAACTTCATGCGCAGTGTTTTCCAGTTTCCATGACTTTTGTGTAGTTTGAGAACGAAAGAGTACACTAAAGTCTCCCTCGAGAATTTCAATGTTAGGTAAAAAATGTCTGGGAATTCAGAAACAGATATAGCAACAACAATGAAAAGTACATCTGCCGATCTTGATTATCACTCGTAGCGTTTCCTCTTGTAACATCTTTAACAAGAGCCCGCTAAATCAGTCCTTGCACAAGATAAAAACCAATCACACACTCACCCAATCCTCACTTCCTTGGTAAATTTTCTCCTTTTCTTTTCAAAAACACCTCTTGCTCCCAGTACTACAATCTTCCTTGTTGCTCGATGTTGAGATTTCTTTCTCTTTACTGAAGCCTTTCTTTTTTGTCTCCTTTCCTTGGACTTCTTCGCAATACGCGTTGCAGCCAACCCTCGCAACCCCTCCCTGGTCGGCCTCCCTCCTCAATTGAGCTAATCGTGGTCTCTCCTCGCCGGTCAGAAGCAAGCGGATGCTTCCAGGAGCTCAGTAGGGGTCATTCCCGCGCACGACTCGGCAAGATAAACGACGCCCGGGCTGGAATATTGGCACGAGATTGCCGGCGATTCCAGACAACATCCGTAATCCTTGCGCTTCTGGAATGCCCAGCCAGCAAGACCAGCCGACGGCTCTTTAGCGTTCTCATGAGCAATTGTTGGGCTCACTCAATGTACCGCTGTGCAACAATCCTATAAATATGGCGAGGGTGCACTGCTCTGATGTCATGCAGCATCAATACTACGTGAGAATCGAATTCAGAGACTGTCAAGTCTTCAAGAATGATGCTCTACGTGGGTTAGCATGTTTTGATTTTGCAAGAACAAATAGTTCCGCGATGTAAAAATTTCAATGTAAAGTTTTATTTGAAATTTATCCCTCAATAAATAGAGGAAATACACGGGGATAAATAGCAAATTGATGTTACTCAAATAAAAATGGTGCTAAAAATTCATAAAAGAATCACAAGTTCGAAAAAATGTTCAGAAAGACTAATCTACATGAACATTACAGAAAAATATTGTTGACTCAAAACGTACGCAAATACGTGGAATATCCTGAGAGAGTCTGAATTTTTCAAACAATAAATTGTGCAGCAATAACATTCATCTGCCAATTAAACACAAGATTTTGCCTCTAACAGAATTGAAGCTGCAAGACGTGAGACGATAAGAATAGGCCTTTTTAATTGCGGAGAGCGAGCGGTCAGGTATGATCTCAGAGATGCGGCGAAGGTTGATAACCACATGTGTTGTTTAAAAGTTCTGCCTATTTATGAGGGGCCAAAGGTCCCTGTGATAGGCCACTGGACGGACGTGTCCAATGGGCAGCGAGGCTGTTCCGGGACCGAAAATTGTCCTCAGGGCCCGATCGTGTTAGCGGCTCCACTGCTGAAGGAAAACTCGTCGTGTAAACATCCAAATTAGAATGTCTAATAAATTTGAGAGTACTCTGAAAGTGAGATAGAGCTGATGCTCAGCAATGATCATTGATATATGTGAAACTTACAAAGTAGTTTAAGTAAGAGACGAATAACTATCCCTTGACGCTAAATGCAGCGTTGTCGAGCAGAAGTAGGTTCAAAACTTACAACGTTTGCTCTTGTCCACATATGATTGATTGATTAGAAGTTAGTTTTAGCCTCTCTCACTTCAACAAAATGTTGTAAGAGAGGAAGGATGAAGACACCATTTAGTGCGAAGTTAAGGGAACGAGGAATCTATGCACAAGGTGTGTTCTCGCACCGGATCCTGTGCGTATAGAAACAGTAAATTGAGAAGAAAGGTTAACAAATAAAACGAAAGCTGAAGAAAAAAACAGAAATGCTGAAAAACAGGGCAGCAGTGTACCGAAAAAAAGATGCTCCTTAACAAAACAAAATACCTCTAATTTTAACACAAAGAAGGCCAACTTAACTCTCAGTTTGGGACCTCATGTTTGCCTCTTCGAAGCGCTAATTCCCAGAGACACAATAGTTTTAACCCCCTGAGGGGGATCGTTCATTTATCTAAGACAAAAATCGGATTTTGCAGAAATATGGCAGAAAGTGTCTTAATGCCATTTAGAAATCAGTTCATGTTAGAATTTTTGAGTGCAGTCATCACATTCTTTAGAGCAGAAGGAATCTCCAACTTCGCTGTACACATTTCAAAAAAGGAGACAGTAATGAAGGTCATGCTTCGGACGCAAGACAAGTAGAAATGTTCACGCAACACATACAGTGACGTTTTTTAATTTACCGTCGGTATTTAACAACAATACTCATTAAGCCCATATTTTGTTTAAAAGATCGGTATTTCTGCTCTAAGAAATTTTGTAACAAAAACGGGAAAAATTGCCCTGATTCGGTAATACCCAAATCCTCACGTCTCTCCAAATGCCGCATCTTATGCAATCTCTGCAGGCCATTGTATGGACGTGCGGCTGCAGAAAAGGCATGTGCTACGGCAAGCGCCAACATCGAGGAATTCAAATTATTAAAATCAGCAAATTATTCATAGCGTGTCTTGCCAGGCCGCTCGTATCTCCCAACCCGGAGCCCTCATTAGAATACTAGCAGTAGACAACTCTCTTGCCTAAGAAGTATAAAGAGATTCGAGCCAGACTCGGCAGAACACTTCAAGGACTCAATCGTCGCAAGTGACCGGAACAAATAAGCGTGAGGACCAGCTCGGGCTCTAACAAGATTCCAGCGAGGAAGATGGTACAGGATAAGAAGACACAGTACGCTCGCGAGGTGGATCAGTTTGTGCAGCGTCATGACAGTAACGGCGACGCAGAACCAAACTCTGCTTGTACCAGCGCGGGGTGGCCGGATCGGGTGGCATGGCCGCTCCCCTCCTCTCCGAGACAACGAATATATTCTCCGCTTAATTTTACAAATAAAACCTACATTCAAGTGTTTGTGGTAGCTAAACTGCACGCACAGAAATGAGAATAAATTGGAGTCAGGGATGCGAGTTTTTCTTGTAAGAATCTAGCAGCAAATGCATTACGAATGCAACAAAAACACCTCACGTAAATGGAAATGCTTAAGTTAAATTTTATTAAATTATTGGAACTCATTCCCTCAGCCAAACATAAGGGTAACATGAAGTAACCAACTCTTTTTGGAGTGGGACTGCACTGAAACTTGAGCCAGCAAAAAAGGATTCCTAGGCCGTATTTTTAAAAAAGTTTAACGAGATTTCGCAAAAAGATCCCAGCTTGAAATGCAACCATATTCCACACTTGCTTTGCCTGGTGGCCTGCAAAAGCTTAAATTACACTCCTAAGTTTCAACTTGAAAAAGGATTAGAATTTACAGTAAATTTACGAACGTTTTTCCTTCGTTTTCAGCTTGTAAAGACTACGATAAAAATTCATGAACTAATCATTAGAAATCAGTCATAGTAGATAAGTTGCTGTGAAATTGCTTTATAAGACAGTTTCAAACTTAGGTTTTTATTTATGGACGATGAAAAGCGCAAGGAACCCCGCTGGATGGTGCAGGGGGCGCCGCTGGATGGTGCAGGGGACGCCGCTGGATGGTGCAGGGGACGCCGCTGGATGGTGCAGGGGACGCCGCTGGATGGTGCAGGGGACGCCGCTGGATGGTGCAGGGGATGCCGCTGGATGGTGCAGGGGATGCCGCTGGATGGTGCAGAGGGCAGCTAGAGAATCAAATATGCCAGCAGATGTCTCCAGTTTCACCACAAATGAGAGCTCGCACTTCGCCAACTTTAGATAAAACGATCTATCGATGAAGTGTGCAGTCATGAGCTGCCATCTTGTAATAAACATGAACAAGTTATACTTTCCATTCGCAATTGATTAAAAACAAGAGGAAAACAATGAAATTAGTAATAAAACGAGCTGGCATGTTTGACAAATTACTATGCATGATTCTCAGGCTAATTTCGTAGTAGTAAATGTAAATGCTTGCAGGAGATACCTACTGAAGTATAATGAGTACAATAAGCATTTTTTTACAGGTACGTTAAATTCCAAAATTCCATGATTTACTCAAAGACACGTTTTCAAAAACAAAGGAAAAAAATTATTGTTATCTAGTTCAAGCCTTCCTGCTCACATTGTCCCAACATTAGGAATAGGACGGCACCATTCAGTGTGGAATGAGAGAATGAGGGAACGAAGAATCTATGCACAGGGTGTCATTACACCCTGCACATGTAAACAGCTATATTGGAAGAAGTCAGCCAAATCAGATAAAAGTTGAAGAAGAAAGCAGCAGGTGCTGAAAAAGAACAAAAGAAAACCGAAAAAAAAAGGTCCGTAACCAAACTAAACCTACACTAGTTCAATAAAAGGAAAAACTACCTAACCTTAAGCATGGGACTTCATAACTTCCCCTGGGAGGACTAATTATCTAAAATTCAATATGTATCTCCTTCACAGGAAAAAGAAGATAAGAAATATGTACTTTGCGTTGAGTGATTTGGATTATTTGAAAATCGTTTTAACGTACATCAGACTCATAGGAGCTAATCCTAAAAATCGTTTTAACGTACATCAGACTCATAGGAGCTAATCCTAAAACAGCCGCATCCTCTGTCATGAGCTTCGATGAAAGCAAAGCACTGTCTCACAACACCACTGCGTGCTTCTCTATCTACTTTTGTTCTCAAACTTGAGCTTACCCTTCCTTGACCGCACGGTATTTGAACACGAGACTAAGCAGGAGAGGAGATAGACGAGAACGACTTCAGTCTTAAAAACTTAGGGAGCATCTCTCCAAAAGTAATCAAAAGAGACTCTCCTCTTCGAAGTCTGTTTTTCTTTTGTTAAGCTATGTAAACGATAACTCGTTGATGGAACAAGCTCAACAGGATTTTCGAATAAATAGTCTGAAATGCCCAAAGAAGACTAATATACAACTTTTTGTCATATCTCAGTTAACAGAAAAAGTGAATTTATGTCCTACGTTCTATGTTTTTTTATGTCTATGAAACAAACATCCCGCTTTATCTAACATCTAGCGCACAGAAATATTGCAATTCTAAATTCACTGAACAACATGGATTTAAAATAAGTCAGGGCACTGATCACGGAAATTTAGATACAGGTTATGTCAAGCCTTGATTGAATGGATTTAAATTAATTTTAGCCTTCAAAGAGAGGAAGGATGAAGGTACCATTTAGTATGGACTAAAGGGAACGCAGAATCTATGCATAAGGTGTGTTCCCCCAAAAAAAACCCTGCGTATAGAAAGAGTAAGTTGAGAAAGAAGTTTATGAAACAAGATAAAAGTTAAAGAAGAAAGCAGTAAGTGCTGAAAAACAGGACAGCAGTGAACCAAAAAAAGGTGATCCTTAACATAAAAAAAAACCTTTCATTTCAACAAAAAGAAGGCTTACCTAACTCTCAGTTCAGGACCTCATATTGCCCTCTTGTGACCGCTAATTCCCATAGATACAGTAGTTGTATAAAACTGAGGGATCATTTTAAGGCTTTCTAACCATAGCGAAAGGGCTCCAAAAAGCGAATTCGATTAGATAAATTAGTTAGAGCATCCCTAACCACAAGAAAGGTGTTCCAAAGTGGCGAAAGAAGAAGGCATTTTTTAGTACGGTGTAAGGGAACAGGGAATTAATACACTAGGTGTGTTCCAACACAAGATACCCGCAGATTAGAAACAGTAAGTTGAGAAATAAGTTTATGAAACAAGGTAAAAGTTGAAGAAGAAAGAAACAAGTGTTGAAAAACAGGACAACATTGAACAAAAAAAAAGATGGTCCCAAACTAAACAAAGCACATCCTCTCTTTCAACAAAAAGATAGCCTACCTAAACTTCAGTTTGGGATCCCACATTTTTTTTCTTGTATTTCACAGATAAGCAACAACTGACAGCCTAATGTCTTGATGATACTTTACCTGGTCCTGTGGATACACAAGAATAACGAGGGGTATGCATAGAACTTGAAACGTTCGTAAACGCAAAATTCTTGAGAGCTTTGTACACACTCTGGCTGAGATGCGGCGCATGTGTACAGCTGTGAGCTGCAGCAGCTGCGGCGGCTCCCGTAATTAGGTTGAGCAAGGTGCTACAGAAATACCCTGGCACAAAATAAAGTGGAATGTGCATGTGACCAGGTTTTCCTGTACGCACTGCCAACTTCCTGCAAGTTTTGACGTCAGAGCAGCTGACGCCAATGTTAGAGAGCGAGGAAGTGCATAGAGTGTGGCTGAACACGGCTCGTGGGGAAGGTTCTCCCGCCTCACAGCATCGATTTCAAGAACTTAAAATGCCACAAACAAATCGATAAATGCAGGCATCTAAAATGACAATAGTATTAGACCTAACTCTTGGTTACTACGTCACTATTTCACATTTGTCTCGAAAAACTGTCAATAAATAACACTTTGAATGGTGTAGTGACCCTGCGATTAAAAAAATTAATACTAAATTATGTGTCATTTTAGGCCTCTTCAATCACGAAAAAAAGTGTCCCCAAGAAGGGTATGAGGCATGAACCATTTGGTATAAAATATAAGAACGAGGCATCTATGCACAAGGTGTATCTTTACACTTTACGCTTAAAACAGCAACATTTGAAGGAATTCATGAAACAGGATTAGGGGTGGAGAAAGAAGCAATGGGTGTTGAAAAAAAAAAAACAGCGGTGATTCAAGTAACACTTTAGTCGTCAGTTCGAGGTTACGCTCGCACTGCAAAGATATTTTCACAAAGTATGGAGATGGGCGATTTAGTACCGTCCGACTACCAAAACGTAGAATTTCACTCGCCAGTAATGAGTGTTAGTTAAAAATTCGATGAACATGAATAAGAAATTAGAAAATTCACGGCGATGCAAGCAAATGGTGGTCTAAGATTAGAAAGACAAAAAAGTGAAGGAGGCAAAGATGTTGGCATGAATTATTTTCAAAAGACTGAAAGGTATAGAAAGATAAGGGCAATTGTATCACAAACTTTACCTATATTTAAGACAGCTGTTACAAATGTTGCAGGTTCAGAGGAAACAGCACAGACGTATTTAAAATGCACACCTTTAACATATTGCTAGCCATACGACCCATCCTTGGGTCGCACTCAGGTTTTTACTGCTGCGAAATGACCCACAGATGGGTCGTTTGAAAAATTTTTAAATGTTTTTAGATTAATGATATTCAACTGACTCAATTAATGTTTGGTATTTATAAAATGGGTGACAACCTTTGACTTTAAATTTGAGTTGAATATTGCACTTCAGTTTAACCCACTGCAGTCAACGTGTTAATTCGTAAGCTGATGCGGATGGCCACTCGCGCCAAACAAGCAAGAAACGATCAGAAATTATTCACACTCCTGCGCAGCTCTCATACCTCATAATGCGTTCAGACCCCAACAGCGCTCAGCAAATTAAAGAAAGAAAATTGAAATAAAGTGCCTGTGTAGATGAATTCTAATTAAATCGCCAATGAAAAGATGGTATTGATTCCAAATACGCAACATTTTCGTAGAGAAGAATTGGTGTTCTTTCATACCACGTGCAATTTTATATAACGTCGAAGCTGCATTCAATGTAGCTTAAACGATGAATATGCTGTCGGTGCGATGCTTCTGTGAAATTTCAAACAAAATGTCCACTAGATGAATATGGAAAAGATAAATGTAAAAATTATTGTTCGCTTTTCACAGCTATGAACGATTTCATGCTCTAGTTAACTTGCTAAAACAATGCGAAGTTGAGCCCAGTTCCCTACGTAGCAGGCGCTCACAGAAGGCTGTTTTCTCTAAATTTGGACACTTTTAAAAGCATTTTTGTTATTATTATTATTTTATTATTATTATATAAGAAAGTTTTAGCCGCCCTTAACCACGACAAAGATGTTCCAAGAGAGGAAGGAGGAAGGCATCATTCAGTAAGAAGTTGAGGGAACGCGGAATCTATGCACAAGGTGCACAGAAACAGTAAGCAAAGAAAGAAGTTCATGAAACAAGAAGAAGTTGAAGAAGAAAGTAGTAGGAGCTGAAAAACAGGATATCAGTGAACCGGAAAAAGATGGTCCGTAACAGAACAAAAACCTATTTTATTTCAACAAAAAGGAAGCCTACCTAACCCTTAGCTCGGGCCCTCACACATGTAAAAGCAGAGTGCTTCATAAATTTAAATGGGAATGACAGCCAAAGAATAAAGTTTCAAGGCTACAACGTGGCACTTCAAAACTGGCACAAATGACGAGTTTAGAAGTGAACGATAAAATACAAAAGGTGGATTATCGAATTACTTGCTCAAAAAAACATTTGTACTTTATCTTCTCTGAAGGACAGATGAAGCAACTGTAACTTCAAAAGAAGGCGGATGAAGACAAAGTTCTAGTTGTAATTGTATAAAATAATACCCACATTTAAATTACAGTGTCATTAGACACAGTACGAGCACTTATGACCTAATAAGAACAATCATCAACTGGTATATTTTCAAGACAATAACATTTGTAGGAGTTCTAAACCGTGGCATGAAGCAAGCGCTGCAGCGAAGCTACGGTGGCAGTGCAGCTACGGTGGCAGTGCAGCTACGGTGGCAGTGCAGCTACGGTGGCAGTGCAGCTACGGTGGCAGTGCAGCTACGGTGGCAGTGCAGCTACGGTGGCAGTGCAGCTACGGTGGCAGNGCTCCGGTGGCAGCGCAGCTCCGGTGGCAGCGCAGCTACGGTATCAGTGCAGCTACGGTGGCAGTGCAGCTACGGTGGCAGTGCAGCTACGGTGGCAGTGCAGCTACGGTGGCAGTGCAGCTACGGTGGCAGTGCAGCCACGGTGGTAGTGCAGCCACGGTGGCAGTGACGACACGGTATTCGCTGTGTGCAGGCCCCAGAGTTGGAAGGAGGCAAAGAGCGCTGGCAGGCGACCGAGCCTTGAGGAAATAGACGGCGGCTTGTTCGTGCCGTTTTAAAATAATATGCAGCGCGCTCTTCCGTCAGCGGTTGTCCATCATCTCATTTCTCGAATTGAACACTGCTCTAGTGTTTATTTTCAAACAATTTACGTAGACTCAGAAAAACCTGAGCTGGCACCTGTACTGTTACGATGACGAGAATTGCTTCAATATACAGCCCCTGCTGATGGCGTTTTAACTAGGCTTGCGTATCTTGGAGAAAACAATCACGTCAATCAAGTATTAGTTGGAGAATTACTTAACACATTTACTTAAGACCAGCTATAGAAAAAACTTGAGCTATCAGATCTCTGGCACGAGGCCCTGTAGCCAGAAACAATACATTCTAATATGCGGAGCATGGGATGATAGCACCTCCATAACCTGTTTCAGATTCCGGTTACTGAGTCTCTTGCCTATCATTGATAGCAAAATAAGCGAATATCAGACAACGAAACATCGTGCAGGTGTCTGAGAGTTCCGCTACTTTCTTTCCATTGGCCCTCAGTGTAGGTTAATTTTATCATTTTCTTCAGTTCATCAGAGTAAAATAGAGCGAAAGTATCCACATGACTGTAGTCGTTTACATCCGTTCTAGCCAATAGTGTCTTTAAATTAGACCAAATTTCCCATTCGCACTTAACGAATAACATCGGAAATTCTTTCTTAAAACTCCATTCTCTAATTTATAGCATTCCAACAACTTCTTCGTGTATTGATACAAAAAATATACTCATCCCACAGAATTTTCCTATATGAGTTTTCGTTACTTCATATATTTTCATACTAAGAGGTGAATGAAGGTCAAATTGTCTAAGAAGTAAAACAAATAATTTTATAAATCTGCAGATAACAATTAACATGGATCAACAGATTGATTAGATTAAATGTAAGTTTAAGCCTCCCTAACCACAACAAAACAGGAGACAATTGACTCCTCAATACAGGAGACAATTGACTCCTCAATTCGCTTGAGAGCAATAGCTTGCAGGAAATGTACCGAGGTATTTTAAACCACGTACAATTTCCTTTAATCATTATGATTAAGCATACATATTTTCTAAGCCTTGTGGCACTATTGGTGTTGCGGCCTGAGAATCGAGGAAATTACAGGCTCACATTGAAATGTTTTGTGCGAGAATTTTACCTACACAAAGTTTTATACAGACTACACTTAGCATCTTACGGTATGGTCATTTTTTCTATGATTGATTGATTATAATTTAATTTTAGCCTCCCTTACCACACAAAAGATGTTCAAAGAAAGAAAGGATGGAACCACCATTCAGTATGGAGAAAAGGGAACACAGAATCTATGCAGAAGGAGCGAAGAAACTCTGAGTTGAGAAAGAAATTCATGAAATAAGATAAAAGTTGAAGGAGAAAAAAGTAGTTGCTGAAAAACAGGACAGCAGTGAACTTAGAACAGATGGTTCTTAACATAACAGAAAAACCTTTTATTTCGATAAAAATAAGGCCTACCTCACTCGCAGCTCGAGACCTCACATTTTCTATCTGAGAGCGCTAATTTCCATGGATACAATAGTTATAGTTGTAAGAGGGTCATTTTCTCAATTTATTTCTTGTTTACAATGATACGCATCAGTTACAGAGAAGATCGAGATACTTCAAAGGATTTGTGCGATGCACTTACAACGATTAACAACGCTCATCACTGAAGCAAAGTTCTCATTTATTGAAGGTGACTTATTGTATTTCTAGGACTGTAAATTCAATAGCACGCTGGTCCCATGGAAGTTCGAAAACTAAGCCTTCAGAAGTTCAGTGCGGCCAGTGATGCTGTTCAGAAGCAGACCCTCAACATTCGTTCTCGATTGCCCAAATTTGAGCGTCAATTTTTCTTCAATAAAATCAACTTCTGAGGTATCAACGTCAATAATTTTTATATTGCACTTTACTGCGACTAATTTTCATTTTAGATGATACAGCCTGCATATATTCACTTGAAATATAGCTATCTTGACGACATACAGTTTGTTTCCTTATCGAAGTAGTTAACCAAGATATTCGTCTTTTTAATGTTCTATCGTTTTAATTATTATTTCTCATTGCTTATCTAAAAAGCAAAGGCAAACGTTAACATGTTTAATTTAAGATATTCTCAGAATTTATAATGATTCTGAAGACCATCGGTCAGCGAGTTGCGCGTTCATGTGATTAGAAAGACTTCTTTGAATGAGCAGACAGAGCATATACTCTATGAAGTAATCCTCAGTATTCGACAAACATCCCCCTCTCATCTTGCAACTGGGAGATCTACCATATAAAATTGGTTTTAATAATTTATCGGGTGTTTCTCAAACATGCGCACTTAAGCGGTGTTTAGGGGCATCGTGAAAAAGGAGTAGAAAAGGAATAGAAAAAGTGTAACTTACCAACAGCAAATAGACATATGACAAAGCCACCGAAACGATTTAGCAGCTACAACGATCCTTTTTTGTAATATTTCAGCAAAATAATGTTCCGTATTTGATTTAGGTGTTCATTGACATTGCTGGCGAGGAGGGGGTCGGGCAGAAGCGGAAAAGGAAGCAGCAAAGCAGGCAACACAAAGCAGGCCCGGCACAGCTCGTCAGATCCGGGAGGCGGATCGGTGGTCGCTGCAGTCCGGCCGTGTGAGTCTGCGTGTAGTTGTTGGCACCCTCATTACGGGGAGTGGGCGGTTTGTGTTCATTGGTGCCAATATTGTCTTGAAATGAAAAATTTCAACATTCGTCGTAAATTTGTCTCAAGTATTATATGCCTCTGAAGGCCTACTACTTAATATAAGAGAATTTATCAAATTTTTAAAACTGGATTCTCTCAATTGAGATCTCGTGTAATTTCGCTAGAAAATTTGAGTTGCCATTCGAAAGCTAATATGAAGAGCCATTTATACTAGCATCCTGTCATGAAATGAAATCAACGAATTCTTAGCTGGAATAGATTTCTACTTATAATAGCTTGAACACCGAAAATGAAATGAAACTTGTGACCCATAAACAAAAACATTGTGTTGAAATATACCGTTTCGAGTCATTTTCACATCCCATTAGAGAGACAGTTACATACGGAAAGAATTAAGTGAAAGATCGCTCGCTGTCGATGCTTCATGTAGTTGATCTCGAAAGCAGCGCCACATCTACACACTTCCACAACCATGCACCAACAGAAAAATAAGCCGTGCGACTTGTGTGAGGATTGAACAGAGTTTTCAAGTCTATGCTCAGCCAAGCAACTGGTCACTGGAGTCAATCGGTCTCCAGAACTAGTTCGTGAGAATAAATCAAATGAATTTTAAAACTAAATAAATTGCTGAGCCAGTAGCAAGTTATTTCGAACGTGTGTTATATGAGCACAAAGAGTAGTGTTTAATGAGACGGTGAATAATGTCATGCCACTGACTTTGGAAAAGGCAGCAGAAAATTAAGTAAGAACTAGCACCATCCGATTAGAAACAGTGTTGAGTTAAACCATTGAGTGGTAACAGAGTTGCGGCTTCGAGAGATCACTGCTAATTCGATAAGCGCGCTGTGAAGGGCATAGATAGGTCACTCGGCAAGTGAGGACAACTCTGAAGCAATGAAACTGCAATAGTGGAGTATGAATGATCAGTTTCTACCGTGCATAAAATAAGCGAATGGTCCAAGTTTCAGGGGTAGATGGGTGTGGGGTTTGCAAGTTGAAACAAAATTAAAATTTACCTTAAAGCCAAATGGTAGGCAGATTGGTAATAAAATGCACGCATTTGAAGCATTATAGAACTGCTGACAAAATGCCAAATTCCATAACATACTGGCCTTAGACGCTGATAACACACATGGCAAACAATGACGCACAGTTTTTCAGACATAGGTACACCAGGTAAGCTGAAAAGAAGGATAAAGTTGGCAGGATCGTTTGAATCGATCGAGCATGAAGAACGACGGATTTCTGACGTAAAACATTTCAGGATGTGCTACGTTTTCCTCATGTCATAAATTTCCTGAACTGAAATCCCAGTAAATAAATATTGTATCTCTCATTTAGCATTCGTATTGCTCACCGGAAAAAGTGGACAAAAAAGAGCGGTTTTTAGGCAAACAAAATTCTGCAAATAGTTTACGGAATTCACCGGTAAAACAAGAAACACTCTAGCAATAACTCATACATGTAGAACGTGGGAAACACTCTAGCAATAACTCATACATGTAGAACGTGGGAAACACTCTAGCAATAACTCATACATGTAGAACGTGGGAAACACTCTAGCAATAACTCATACTTGTAGAACGTGGAGTTGTTCTGTATCAAGTGAGTGAAATGCTTAAAAAAAGTAGATTTGTGCGCAAGTGCCAAATTTTGATTTTGTTCGCATTAAAAGGTGTCGAACATTTGCGTTTCCTTCCATCTGTGGGCATTTTTTTTTCATTGTTTTGGCGGGCATTTCATTGGCAATATGATTCAAAAACAAGGAAATATTTGAGGTCATTTGCTGAGCCAGAAGCCATTTCAAATGCCGGCGCAGCGCCAATATAACCCAAACAATATACCGAAACACAAAAACATACTTAAAGAAAAAAATTCAGAAAACAACGCAGAACCAAACGGGGCTTAACGAGCGTGTTCGAGCCGAGCATTGGACTGAGCACGAGTGGAACTGGCAAAACTCAATGTGGGTATTTCCAATCACTAAATCATCATGCGGACATTTTTAGCGCAGGAATTATCACATTTACGCCTGATTGCTGCGGCAGAGCTCGGATCCGGGTACGTAGCGGGTGTAGGTCCGTGTGTGTGTGTAGGGGGACGCGCTGGGGGGGACGATTAGCGCGGCCGTGGCTCCTGCTGGTCGCTGATTAGACCGCACTCGCCTGAGCATCGCGGCTGATTAGTGCGGCCACGGAGGCTGATTTGTCTGGGCACGGAGGCTGATTTGTCTGGGCACGG
>JACJUY010000161.1:166698-180701 GCA_014220935.1 Platorchestia sp. MABIK | reverse complement strand
TTTGTCTTGGCACGGTGGCTGATTTGTTAGGGCACGGTGGCTGATTTGTCTGGGCACGGGGGCTGATTTGTCTGGGCACGGTGGCTGATTTGTCTGGGCACGGTGGCTGATTTGTCTGGGCACGGTGGCTGATTTGTCTGGGCACGGTGACTGATTAACCTAGACACGGTGACTGATTAACCTAGACACGGTGACTGATTAACCTAGACATGGTGACTGATTAACCTAGACATGGTGACTGATTAAAGCACGCTTCATTACTCGTGGGGACTAATGAGGCCACTCAGATTGTCTCGTTAGGTTGGACATGGCGACTGGTCGCACAAAGCTTGATGAACGAGAAAACTTCGTTCAAGAATTTGAAGCGCAGCCTGTGATATCCTTGCGTAGAGAAGGCATTTGCGTTTGCAGCAATTAAGTACTCAGTCTAACTTTTTCGCCGGAGCACGCATGTCTTTCGCCGCTCAAGCAATTCAATTAATTGGGTGGCGAAAAACTAGCATGCAAGCTACAAAAACGTTAGACTGGGTAGTGAGGTGTTCCCTACAGTGGTCTGAAGAACAGTACTGCTGTTGGAATGAACTTTATAAAAGTTCGGAACAACTGAGCAAAGCCGAAGTTGTTCTGCATGAGTCTCAAATACTTCAACATCTTCAAGCCTAGCGAACTCTGCGTATTTTATGAATTTCATGAGGGAAATTAATATTGTGTCGCTGAAGGATATTG
This sequence comes from Platorchestia sp. MABIK, assembly GCA_014220935.1. NCBI lineage: Eukaryota > Metazoa > Arthropoda > Malacostraca > Amphipoda > Talitridae > Platorchestia > Platorchestia sp. MABIK. The sequence goes on along the minus strand of JACJUY010000161.1, from coordinate 179,975 downwards.
ACAAACCGGATATTGATATAATTTTGGATGAAAATCTTTTTGTAAGATTATCAAAGAAGATCAGGACCTAAAACAGGCCATATGTTTCTGGCAGCCCTCCAATGCTGCAGTATACATACTATATGGTACTTAACTAATGAAAACAGGAAAAGAAATGTGCGTAGAGAAATAGTCCTTAAACGTCAAATTGAGAGGCTTTTCACTCCAATATAGAAAGCACGTTTTGCATACAATAGCTGGTGCTTGCTACACGATTTGAAATAAGAGTATTTTGAATTTTCTTCCATTAGGAGCTTAGATGACATGCGGTAGGTAAGCTATAGGGGTCAGAAGTTCATACAATATTGACATGGGCGAATTAATGCGAGGGTAACGCCCTCCCCAGCTGAACTGAAAAGCACCCATTAGAGACAGAACACTATCAGGTAACATGTTGGCGTCTGAACACGCTCGTAAATACGTTCAAGCTCACTGCTTGAACGAGACGTCGAAAACAAGGGAATTGAGAATTTCCAACTTCTGTTAACGCTGGATTTCCCTCATTAAAGGTTAGTTACTCTTCTAAAGCAACAAACAAAGAGCGCGTTGCAGCTAGTGGCACAGTGTAAGCTGTGTCTTCTTTTCCCACAATGTGAAGAATAAATATAAATTAAATCATGTCAAATGATGATTGGCTCACTAATAATGTTCTTAAATTAAAATACATAACTTTGACCAATATAGCTACTTCATACAGTCCCTGAGAACTTCACACCACTGATATCATGGCCGTACTTCTTTCAATTAGATCAGTGCTACGTGTCACTTCCGTTCAGCTTATACCACTCCCTTGTCTATGACGAACTTATACATGAGGCCCCGTACCGCTACACTGTGTTTGATTTAAACACAATTGTCAACATAATAATAAAAGATTAGAGTTATCTGAATAGTGTGTCCGATGTTGGAGGAAAGTCTCACCGATGATAAGTTGTAGTATTTGCACACGTTCGACCGTTGCTTGATTTGCAAATCTTCCGAGGCAATAGGTGTAGCAACGCAATGTTCACAATTTGTGTCAAGAATTTCGAAAGACTTTTATTATTCACATTTTACTTGACTTTAGAAGAGGTTTGTTCATCCCTCATTTTTCATATTGTTTGACTGAGAACTGTTGGGATGAAGCTGGTGACTAATAATCACAAATCTCATTTGCACGTGTGGAGAAATGCAGAATAATTACAAAAAAAGATTGGGGTAATATTACCAACGTCCCTGTGATGCATCCAACGAAACATTACCGAAATATTGGATGTGACAAGATTTTTCATGATTTCAGAAAAGAATCTTCAAGGCATGTGAAAGCTTCATTGGCTTGAACGCATCATATGAATTGCGCAAACAAAGAAGACACGACACAAGGGAAAACTAAAACACATACTCCTGGCCTCGTCTATCCCACATCGTCTTGAGAAGCGAGCATCCAAGGGATGCAGGTCACAATCAAATACGGTAAAACGCAATAACGGAACATGATTGTCTTTTTTATTCGTAATCTGGCATGTTTAATCGCTTTCCGTCTGCACAATATCAACAAAATTCAAGGTCGATGAGATGCAACAAAATTCTTTGCGATATGTGTATGCTCAGTTGTAGATTTCATTAAGCATCGGCAAATTAAGCGAGGGGCTTATCACTGGTAGCTTTGCTCTTCAATTAATCACACGTTATCTAATCAGGATGTCCGCCAAAGCCACGGAAACGAAGCTTTATAGTCGCCGTACAAGCACGTAATATAGAACCTGAAGTGCGGGACGTGAGCACTTCCACTAAATGATTAATCTTTTGATGTGCCCTCAGACGCGTGGGGCTACAAAAACTTTGTAATTTCGAAACTGTGTGATCCATGGGGTAAATTAGCAAGCTTCGTATGGTATCGCTTGCATATGGAAAAGTTTGATGATCCGAAATGTTGAATTGGTGCTATTCTCCAGTTGCTAAAACTATGTTTGGCTTACGGAACTTGGAACGACAGATGATACACAGTTAAAAATTATTTCCTGAAGATTTTATTTCATGACAATGCATAATTCAAGGAAGATTCGTGTAATTCTAAGCACATTCAGTATAGAAAGCGAATTTTCAAGAATCATTATTCTCCGTAGAGTTCATTCTTTCCAAAACTTGACTATCTTTAAATTCGGCAGAAGCTATTGACGGTGCGAAGCTGCTACCATCTGCCAACAGTGCGACAGGAAGGAGTTTCTCCACATTTCGTTACCTCACAACTCATGGAGCTTCATGGTAACGCACCAACGTATTACAGCGCACGTTGGCTGCATGCGTTTTAGGCAAGACTGATGAATAGGACCATATTACGCCTCAAACATCATCAGCAATTTCTGTTACGGAAGAATTAGACGTTGGACTGGTGATTCACTGCATTTGTTGCACTGGTGTGGCAAAAGAAAGCGAGACGCGATACTTATCGATACAAAAAGTCAGATTATTCACTTGATAGCTGTGAATTTGCTTCTAACCTGGTCATCAGAAAAGAATACGGGGCAATATCTTTCAATTACTTAATGAGAAGTTTTTCAATTCTGTATCATTTACAGGAACAAATTACCATAGTCTGTATGGACATCATACTAAACATGTGGCTTGTACTTCAGTTACTTGAAGTTGTTGAGACGCTTATGACGCTTCCTATGACAACTATATTTTATCTAATGAACTGCTGTACAATAACACGTTTTTAGAATGGAAACGAGTATCTATAGGCACTGTGGTATAAAGAGCGAACTTTTCTTACGACATAATTTGCCATACTAATTTCCGTAAACTGTGTTTCAGCGTGAACTTATCAGAATAGTAAATGACACAGCTTCACAAAGCTCAAACTGAACATATAAGTGTCCAAAAAAGAAGCAACACCAAGATAACGCACAAGTGGATCGTCTTCTCACATTGTGTAAAAAAATATATTGCATCCTGTTATCGTGTGAGATGCCGCGCCGTGAGACTGGTCTTGAGGTTAACTCTATTGGATTGCATTTAATGAGGAAAGTAAAAATTTAATTAGTAAGCTTATCTAATCCGAATGCATTAATTTCAAGATCGAAAATTTTGTATAGTATTTACTGAAAATGAATTGCACCTAAAAAAATTTGATGAGCATTACGTTTTGATGCGCATGACTGATTTCAAATGCATGAATTTTGTACAAAATACGAGTACGATAACCACAAAATTTCGAAAGCGGAATTTCATGGAGTTTTGAATGCATAACTACTTAAAATAATGTGCTTGATAATGGTCTTATAAAATTCATAGATGTTGTCGAACAATGTTAAATTCAATAAATCAAATAATTAAACATTGGTTCTGCCATATCAAAATTAACAACCTTGGAATCAACACCACAATACTGGGGCGTGCAGGTGGTCGAACACGATTCAATTCTTCAGTTTGCATTACGCAACAGAAAAAAAGAACTCCACCCTATAACGCGACGAAAGATTCTTTTAAAATTTCATAGTAAAGCCAGTTGTCGCACCGTAACTTCACAAAGACAACGTAGGTTATAGCGTTGATACGGTACGTTATGAAGGTATGCCCAGAAATATTAAAACGTTACAATCGACAACTATTTCATTGAATCTATGTTCAATTGCGTTGTTTTGTCTCCCTATTCAGTATTTTAACATAGATGTATTGTAAAATATGGAATATCAGTATTTATTCGTATTCACGTAGAAGTGCTTCGAATCGTAAAACTTGTTCTTTCACAACTGACGCTCGTCGCCATCTACTAAATTTATCATCATAACCATGCTTCGTGAATTCATTGACGTCGGCGCTTGAAGAAAGTCTTTATTCAAGAGAGGCCTAGCAAATGGCAGCACGATGCTAATGCAGGATAGGCTCCAGTTGTGCTTCAATGCCTCCCAATGGGATGGTTTTTATAATTCACTGACTTCAGCGTCTCCTTTATTCTGTTCACCACTTCATTGCTGTCGTCTCGTATCCACTTTGCTGTTCCCACAGCACTTACCTCAGTTGATTCCTTGCATTTAAAATGGGTAATGATTTACACAGTGCATACAGACGTATTTGTATCACTCTACTTTTGTCATAATTTGAAAATTTTTGGGCTAGGTTTTTTGTTAAAAAATACAAATAGAAAAGAGATCATTTATTTACCAAAATATTCAAACACAACAGAACCAAATCAATCCCAAGGATAATATTAACTGAACAGAGAAATGTGTGAAAAAAAATGTGGTCAAACCTAAAAAATTATATATGGGGGCGTGACCTATATTTACACTTACAACACTGAGACGATCGCTGTAACTGGAACTATAACGTTTGACATACTCCGTTGGAGTTATCTTGTTCCATTCTTGGGTGCAGTTGATTCTCAAAACAGCTGAGTTCTTTGCACTCCTTTTGCACACAGCAGTTATGAATACTGGCCACAAATTTCCAGTGGGATTTTGGTCAGGCGATGGGCTAGGCCAAGGAAGGACACATATTTTCGAACCCTTCTCCTGTTAATTTGGCTGCATGTTTGGGATGTCATTGCCGTGTAGAAAGGTTTCATTAGCACCGACCGTAGCATTGTCTTGCTCTCGGAAGTAGCTTCTACTCCAATATCTACTTGTGCACAGAACTAGCCATTATTTCAACAGTGATGTGTGTTCCCAACCCAACGGACAGTACAACAGCCCTACGCTGCCTCCTATTCGCTTGCAAGTAGGGATGGTGTTCTTATGATCATAATCATATATGCAGGCCCTGTTTTTTCATGACGAGCTTCTGTTTGGCTAAGAAGTTTTAATTTTACTTTCATCGGACCATACAACCTGTTCCAAAAACGTACGTGCTTAAATTTGTTTAGATGATTTATGGCTAATGTTAAACGATTATTCGAAATGTTGTTCTGCGAGAAAAGCAGCCCTGTGTACAGTGAAGGCATGTAGACTCCTTTGATGCCATTTTCTAGGAACTGATTTTAGACTGATCAACTACCCGTAACTCAATTTCTTCCTGAACGTATACACGGGTTGTCATGGACTCATTCGTCAACTTACGCAGCACATGACGACGAGAGCACAACGTGATTTTGTGACGAGCTCAGTCACTTGGCAGGTTGAAGATTGCCCCAATCTCTCGATGCTTCCGAACTATTACAGCAACGGTTGAGTATGGAACTTTGACATGTTCAGCAATTTGCCTCTAATTCAATCCTTAATTACGAAATTCAACTATTTGCTTTGGAATACCTTCAGGCATTTCTTTAACTTTCAGCATTGTTTTCATTGAGCATCACTATTTAATAAAACTTGCAGAGGTAATAATTGTGCCGATCAATGCTGATTTACATTCAATATGCTTCTGGAAATTTCCGGTAGCTCTATAAAAAATTTAGTAATATGATCCTCTTATTGCGCAATATAAACAATAATGATTTAGACGTAAGCGAAGGCTGACGTCTAACTCAAAACGCCAGAACTACAGGCTTTTGTCACTACGTTTTGACTCCGTCTTCAATATGCATGAGGTTCAGGCGCACCAGTTAAAATTATTTCGGGCTAGGGATCTACGAAACTTGACTTCGGTTTTTTACTTTACTACAGTTTTTGGGCATAGTCTGACATTTATTTATCTTTTTGTTGATACAATTGTGTTCATTTTACTTTTTTGTATTGCTTGTATTCTTCGTAATGTTTGTACTTTTTGCACTTTTTTGAATTCCTTGAATTTTACAGAACTGAAGATGGAGCTGGACTCCGAAACGTTTTCGATTTTGTCTTTTCTCAATTTGAGTAAATATGACTAGTTTTATTAGCATTTTATTCGCTTTTAAATTTCTATTTACTTCGGTGTGTGACGAGCATTGAATAAAAATGCACTAGAATGTATTTGCGAAATACGAAGCTATGGACAACAGATGACTTCAAAGCCACCAACAGCATTTTTAAGTAGGCAAGGCTCTATAACCGTAACTAAGATGCAGAACCACATAGCCTAAAAAATGTTTAGCGAATTCAACATGCATTTAGACCCCAAGGACACATCTGGTGGAAACTTTAAAAAAAACGCGCACAGAAAAGGGAAAGAGAAGACTCGATGCGTCGAATTATTTTTTGCATCCTTTTGAGAGCAGCCAAAAAACTCGACGCATTTCAAAAGCGAGGGTACTTCTAAAAGCTGGGGAGAGCTCTCATTATGCCATAGCTTTATTTAAATAAGCCTTTGATGCGCTTGACTGTAGGTGTCAATGTGGAATGTCAGGTAAGTTATTAATCAAACGCTCAACCAGGTGCTGCTGTGCTCAACTTCTCTGCCTCGGAATTTACTATTGAAAAGAATTCAATTTTTCAGTTATATACCTGGAAGAAACAGTTTGACATCAGAAAGAAACAGAATATACATCAATGGAAAACAATCATTCAACACTTTCACCTCAATTGGCAAAACTGAAGTTTAATATTTAACTCAAATTTAAAGTGAACTGTAATAAGCAATTTTGAAAATAGCAATCATTAACTGGATCATGCACTCATTTAGCTTCAATTAAGTATTAATGAAAATTGAGTTTGTGAATGCTGGTCGGTCAGCAGCATTATGAAAATCCCCTCCGTGGCCACCGGTGGCGCACTTTGAGGTTTAAGGTATTAAAATAAGCAGAAATGCTGATTAACTAAAGATAAATCGTGCTTCAACTACCGGGGCTCTTTTCAGAGATGACAAAAGTTAAATCACTTAATAGTTAAGGTTAACTGTTCATTTCAATATTGTCCTTCATTTGCTTCCGATAAAATATTTTTTGCCATCACTAGCTAATCAAGCAAAAATTATTCCTGCCCTGAAGAAAGAAAAGTCCGAACCCGAATTCCGATAACTCAATATACCAAAATTCCTAGTTAGGAGGTCGATTTAAAGCACAAACGTGACTACACGCACCTCAAGTCTCCATCTGCCTCAAATTTTCTGTCCTCAAACTTTATGACCACCTCAAATTTTACGTCCATCTCAAACTTGGTTGTAGATCAAACTCGGCAACTCGCATCAACACCGACGAATTTTGAATACAAAGAACAGCCGTCGCTGCAGCTTTCCCAGCGCTACATCACAGGGGCTCCAGGGGCGGTCATTGTGAGCACGAGAATGGAAGAAAGCATCTATTGATTGATTATAGTAGGGCACTCGAGCGATGGGTGCAGGAGAAACCTGCTATTTGTCTAGGATTGTACACGTGTCACATTAGCGGCTGTGAGCACCAGAGCAAAGGTTAGGTGTGTGTTCAAAGAATGGCCTCAAGGGAACCTCAACACCACACTTGAAATAAGTCAAGGAGAAATTGGGGCAAAAATACAGTTCACTTTGAGATCCCAAATAGGTGTTTTCATCATCCTGTTTGTGATCTAAGCTAAATGAAATCATCTTCGTGATTTTCCTTCAAACCATGTGCAAACAAAAATGTGAAACCATTGACATCATCGTCTAGTTTATAATCTAGACTAGACGATACTATCGTCCAGTTTAGGATTCAGATTTGACGATACCTTCGGCCAGTTTATAATTCATACTAGACGATTTGATTGTTAAGTTGGTGATTTCGTTCTAGACGACATTATCGTTTAAAATGTGATCCCGATGAGACAATATCTTCGTCCAGCCTTTGTTGTGGAACAATTGATATCATCCATGTCTGTGATTAATACCTAGCAATCTCACGGTCCACTGTGTGGTGAAGACAAAACGATATCATCGTCTAATTTTAGCTTACGACTCGATATCTTTATTAATTTAATTAAGATTAAGTGTCCATCAATGCGTCATTCAAAGAGAATATTGCTTAAGAAGAAGACCTAATAATCGATACAAGAAGCGACACCGAAGCATGCTTCTCGCACAAAATACATTTAATACATTTGGGTGAAAAATGACTACTCGTGAGCGTATTCACAGAAGTAGATTATCGTTTTATTCAAAAGTGTGTAGTTCTGATAGATAACAAGGCGATAAAACGAGTAAACTCATATATTTCGCCACATCCACTTTGAGCATGGTATGGTACTGACTGATGAGCTTTTCGAGTCTATACGTTAATGGGAGACTGAGGAGATGGAAAATTTGCCAAACGGCTGCGTTATGCAATGAAAGAACCGCAATGTCAGCCCATTCAGCTTCCTCTCGCACAATTTTAGCCGGCATTTTGTCTGAACTAGAGCATGTTCTCCGTTGCAACAAGAGATCCTGGTTTGTCTTCAGCCTTCCCACACAAAGATATTTCCGGTCGAAAACTCACCCAGAGTTGAGCACAAAAGCACGGCTCAGGTCATTTACTTTTTAAGGAGCCTATTCTGAACCTTAACACGGCGTAAAGCAACGCACTATAAACTGTATTAATTATAGAACCAAATCTGGAAACAGAACTGACGTTCGCACTTCATATTATTGTGTTGAGGTAATAAAGAAGCGAGAGCTGCGACCGAACCTCCACCTGGAGCTGAGGTCAGACAAAAGGGGAGTCATTGGGAATACAATATCCATGCAGACATGCAGCTATTGACACTTCGCCAAGACTAAGCGGTATTTAAAGGTAAAAATGATGCGTGCGGTTCTCGTTAGCAGCTCAGGTCTCGTTAGGAAGCCCTTTGTGTTTTTTCTCATTGAAAGAGCAAGACTGGCGAGTCCGTGAGCCCATGCTGCTCGCTAAATCACTTGGTGATATTGAATTGCTTGTGAATACCTCCATGAATAACGATTTTTATTTCATGCCCTGTGGTGTAACGGAAGTCAAATAAATTAACGTTTTCGGCTTTAATTGTGCATTTAATTTAATATCTTTATCAGCTATGAAATTGATTCACACTAACATGAAGAAAATTAAAATTATGGAATGGAAAATATCTCGAAGTCAGCTTAGCATGAGGTTGGTAGTATATGATCTGAGGCATTCTGCATAAAAAGGAAATAGGAGCACGAAAGATGATGTCTCGAGCAACAAAATCAAGCCCGCTTTCCAGCCATGAACAATAAACCAATTCTGTTGAGATTCATCATAATTACAGCTTATAGACTGAAGAGCGGTAATTTTCCATGAGTGTCGATATTCGATAAGACTTGAAGTGAGGAATTTGAACATTTTTGCATTAGCATACAACGAATGAAAAGGCAGAAGCTCACTCTTTTAGGTGAATAATGAAGTTGAGAATATCGTGTACTTCCCAGAGCAAATCTGGTGTAGAAAGCGTTGGTGACTGCGTTAGCGCTAGTAAGAGTGGAGGTTGGCTGAGTCCGAACCCAAGCGTAGAGCATCTCGTGGCGTGTATCACTGTTCAATTTCTGAGAGTTCTGCACGCACTGGGTAAGGTGGGGTTAACACCTTTGCGAACCATATAAGAATTATTCCGCTTTCTTTTTTAATTTCCTCGATATCATTACGAACGAAAGAAGTTCCCAAAATGCGCAAAAACAACACTCGGTGGGATCGTAGATTGAATTTTCTTAACGTTGTACATACAATATTCCTTCCTACCTCGAGATCTCAACAAACTCGAATTATATCTATTTATTCTAACTTTCCTGTAAGCACATCACTCGCAAGCGTCAACTAAATGTTTTCAACGAAGAATCAGGAATGAGAACAAAAAATGCAAGGCACTTTAACAGACCCCGTAGAGCGCGGGCCGCAGGTATGTCTCATTGTGTGGAACAGCAATGAAACTCGGGCATAAGAGAGCGTCGTGCAGCCTGCGCACAGTATTATTAATGTATTCTGCGGGCTTATTATGGGTCTTTTATGTTTGTCACAGTTTGTTAGGCTTTGTGTCCTGAACTTTATTAAACAAGTCGGGTTAAGCAAGACATGTATTGGTAAACATCAATTGGTTCCACCTCATTTCTTAGAATTAAAATCGCCTTTATGGGCTGTATATGAAAATTTTATGAGGGTTCTTCTTTATCCCGGAATTGTAATGCATGACCCTTAATTGCCGCACTATTCACACGAACACATCCGTCAGGATTAAAGCTTTCAGCGACTCTCACTTGGTTTTGCGAACTCGACTCCAAATACGGCGAAGCGGGACACGCCGAGTTGTCCCACAACCAAAGGAATGTTTGCAGATCATCTCCGTTTTCAGCACCGAGACTTGTACACATGCTTGTTCGAAAACAACCATAACCACGAGCGATTTTTCAAAATATGCTCATTGCAAACTCTGTTCGTCTCAAAACATTCTGAACTTGTGGGGTAAATAAAATTTCAACACTTCATGAAGTGTCTCGCAATTACCATAATCTCAAGTAAATTCTAAATGTAAATTATTCATTATTTTAACTATCTTTTTAGTATCAGTAAGGTGACTGCGTACTAACCAACTAGTCTTTCAGTGACATCAGGCAAATGCCGCTTTTTCATTCCAGCGTGCAACACCCACTCTCTAAACTGTACTGATAAATCAAAGCGAACATTAGACAACCAAATCACAATTAAAGAATTTTCTGCATTGGAAAAAAATGCAGTGCCAAGCCGATAATGTTTGGTATGGTAATCGTTCCTTCACGACAAGCCAGTCAAGCCAACCTGCGTATCTCACTATGACCGGATTGTTTGAGCCTCAGAACAGTTCACAGCGCACACAAATAATCCTGTAAGTCCCTCTAGGTAGACTTGATCATATAATTCAATTCATTCTTGCCTGACAGAAAAGCAACTATTGAAGTGCCACAACTTTACCTCATATTAACGAATGCGACCACTCTCTAGAGCTTTTTTACAACATTCGAGGACTCCATTTAACGATACAAGGTTAACAGTAACGTAGCTGTGCCCGCCTTTCACAACGTAACGCTACCTACGACGCCAGGCAAAGAGAAACCTGAGGTAACCGCAATTACAGAAAGTGCAGAGCAGGAGCTGTCCCGTGGAGTGTTACTGCTGCCACTATTACGTACGCGATGTCCGAGAACACATGCAAGCTTTAAGAAAGTCTCGTCAGATTATGAGAGATGGAAAGCAGTGAAAGCTGCAAGGATGATGCGAGTGGATGCGTGCCACGCACCGGCACGCCATCACGCACTGCTCAGCGGTCACGCACGTCATGCGATGACACAACCACGCGTTGCAAGTTCACGTCACTTTCGCATAAATCCAATGCATAGTTTCTACTCTGAACGAAATATTACCACAGTCTGGAAAAGAGGATTCAAACTTGACTTTCGCATATTGGTTCGACACTAGGAAACTTAAATGGAAACAGACTGAATGGAGGTGTGGTAACATGAAATCATAGTATTCATTTACAAATTTAAAACCTCAAATATAACAATGTCTTATTGTCTGACCGCTACAGTGTTGTACACTAAGGCGAAATATTTGGAAATATCCAGGTGTCATAGGTCCCTCGTTGGGAAATTTAAATAATAAACTAAGCAAAGAACATTAATCAGTCTGTCACTGTTTAAAACTAAATTATAAGCCAGTTTACGCAACACTTACCATATTGAAAGTGTTCCCGAGAAAGGAATAAGAAAGGCACCATTTAGTGTGAAATTTAGAAAATGTGAAATCTGGGCACAAGGTGCGACTCTACACCTTACTTATAGAAACGCCAAATTCAGATTCGATTAGATTATAGGTTAGTCTAAGCCTCCATAACCGCTACAAAAAAAAAACGTATCGAAGAGAGGAAGGCACCATTTAGTATGGATATTAGGGAATGCGGAATTTAGGCAGAAGGGGAATAGAAACATTAAGTTGGGAAAGAAGTTCATGAAGCAAGATAAAGGTTGAAGAAGAAAGTAGTAGGTGCTGAAAAAACAGAACAGCAGTGAACCGAAAAAGATAACTGCGTACTAAAATCCTTAACATTGCAAACCTTAACCTTAACATAGAAAAAATATTTTATTTCAACAAAAAGAAGGCCAACCTAACTCTCAGCTTGGGCTCTGACACATTTTCTCCTGGGAGTGCTAATTCCCATAGATACAACGGTTGTAACCCCCTGAGGGGACACCAAATTCAAAAAAGTTTATGAAACAAATTAACAGTTAATGGAAATTAATAAATTTTACAAAAAAGACAGCTGAAAACCAAAAGAATAATCCGTAAAATAACGAAAATAACTTTTCTAATTCAACAAAATGAATGCCTGCGTAACTCTCAGCTCAAGACATCACATCTTCTCGTGAGAGCGCTAACTCTCATAGGTACAAGAGCTGAATTCCCTCGAGGGGGCTCCTGTTAAGCTCTTTGCAAATTCCTCAGCTAAAACTTATGATGAGCAGAAGGCAGATTCCCTGATATTTGTGTTCACACCCAACGGTTGTCCAGTTATTTTAAGAACGTCCACTTAGAAAATTCTAATTTCTTTAATCCTCGAGTTCAAGATTTTGCATCTACCTATTCAATTCTCGCGTTTAGTCCCTTATTCGCATTCAAATTGCTGCTTTTAAGGGTTTTATAGCAAGTTTTTCAAACCCTTCGGTTTGGAGTGTGTTGATTATCTAGCAATGAAGAATTCATTACCTTCTACGCATTATTTTACTCTTTAACACGTTCTACTCGGCTTACTTATTTTCCATTTCATGGTGAAGCCTAATTACTTATATCGGGAACCTTTTTAACTAAAATATATGTACACTTACTCCCCTTAGCTACCAACAAAAAATTTCAACCCAAATGAGGTGCAACCAAGGACACGTGAGGTGAGATCATTTTGAGATTGTTTCCTTTAGGGGCAATTTTAATTTTTTCTTTCTTCATCATCTGATACGTTAAAAGCAGCGAGTTGAATGTAAGACTAGTATTCAACTTGAATTAAACAATTTCAAGATAAAACATTAAAATCATCAAGCGCAGCTTCCCATTGTTTTCAATAAGTTTATAATTGAAGCTGGTGATCACAGATTGGCCAAGCTCTGTGTGCAACAACCGATGCCTCAAACCCCAGTCAACGAGTAGAAAATGAAAAATACATGCTAACAATATTCATCTGCTTTAAGTTTTTCATCCGTTTCGGCATAGTTAAATTTATCAGCTTAACTATGCACGTAAAACCAAGCAGTTCCACTCAACCTAAGCAAGTTTAAGTGCGAGAGACACCACAAGAACATAAAGTTTGGTTGTCTCAGATGGCAAAGCTTTCTACTCTGGCTAAAAAAAAACCTTAAAAATCCAGATGAGAGAAAAAATGAAATTAAAATCAATGAAAAGGTATCAAGGACGGAAACACTCGTGCGAGTAGTCGGTTGCACGGTACTCTGGTCTCCCCCCC
>JACJUY010000161.1:154874-166670 GCA_014220935.1 Platorchestia sp. MABIK | reverse complement strand
ATTAGAAAAAGACATGAAACTTGGGGCCTGTTTTTCTAAAAATTAATACCCACAACAGACTCCTGCAATAAGGACTGTTATTTTATTGTTGGTGGCTTGGCATAACACTAAGGATCGTTAGTTCTTCGAGCGACACTGACGGGGACAAACACTATCAGCATACCGCGCCAATATACTCAGTCATCCTGTGAACTCTTGGTGAAAAGCTCACTTGTTCTTGAGTTAGGTCAATTTTTCAATCAAGTTTAAATGTCTTAATGATTTTCAGACTTCAAGATTTTTAAATTGGTTTCAATTATTTGGACTCTTTATTCTTCAAGTTTCAATAGCTATCAATCTCAATTATTCGATTCTAGTATTTTTCATTACTTCTTAGGAAAATCGATTTAACAATTCCTCAAAGAGATCTTTCAAAATTCCAAGCCCATTTCAACAGTTTTTTGAAACCGTAAAATTAATGAGAACCACTTCGAAACTATTCTTCGATGCCCTTTTAAACTGTCGGTGAAACCCGAATTTCAGACAATATGATGAAAATTATGGTAAAGTTCTTTCTAGCGGCACTAATTTAAGTAATGTTAAGCAAATAAAAGCAGCCCCCAGAGCATGAAAATGAATTATCAGTTAACTTATGGTAAAGAAAATGAACGTATACAGCAAAAGTTCAACTAAAGCGAAGATGGCAGACTTGAAAATATTAAACAGAAGAACGAAATACGGACTGACTGCTGGATGCGCACGGCATGACTACCTCAGACATTGCTGCAACCATAATCGCAGGTTCTTCATGATATGGAAGATAACAGAAGATACAATGGCCGCCACAAGTAGTGGAAGTCCAAAAGTTGCATCCTCATGGGAATCTCTCTTGGAATCGTTAGACAGAGCAATTGAGTCACCGGAACATACATGAAAATTTACTGAAAGGGTTGAGTTCAATAGCAGTTGAAATTAATTAAATCAATTCAAGTTGAATATAAACAACAAAATGTTACCTACAAGTTTCCTCGAGCATGTACCTTGTTCTGAAATTTAAAAATTACTTTGATGAGTAGCATCAAGGCACATTTTCTAATACTGGAACCAAACGGGCGTTACGAATAACTTATGTCAGCGCATCCCAAAGAAATCAATTGTTCTCTAACCAAATACGATAAATTGTTCATAAATCATCATTGAATACAAAGCTTGAGCAGGTATTTTAGAAGAGCGATTACTCGTGAGTACCATCATAGAATGGAATGTACAATAGGCAGATACGCGCCGGCACACGCAGATAAGGAAATGGTACTGTGACCAGCCCGCGCTCGATAGCGTGTGGGAAACACAAGACCTTCTCTTATCAGCAGATAGCGCTTCTTTCCCTTTTGGAGCGGAAATACAAACCGGCTCACGTTCTGACTCGTCAGCCGCTCATGTGAACACTAGGATGTGTGCACACCGCGCGCATTGATGAGAACCGTGCGAGCACATGACCAACAACAATCGAGTTTCAGCCACCAGAGTGATCTATGTACGAACAACTTTTTCCCTGTTTGAGACGATCAATTATGGTTCTCATTGTATAATTCAATTAAAGTTCACGATAGCTGGCTTATGAAATTATCATACATGTCAAAGTTGAGAGATTTGAAAATCTTTACCACAAGCATGTACATTGTTACAAGTAAAACGTCAAAATTAATTTCATATCTTATATTCATATTAGCCTAGGGGTCGAATGAGCAACGAGGTTTCTTTGGCAAGCTTTCAGGAGATGAACAAATTCTGAAGTTAGATAAATAACTTAGAATACCTATGAACCAAACATTGAATTAATTAAGCACTAAAAGACAGAGTGTGTTAACATCAAAAGTTGACTAATAGAGTCGCCTACACAAAATTCACCTCTAATACACAGAGTTAACGTGTGGGAAATAAAACCCAAATTCTCCGCGAAATCGCAGCAAAATGCTGGTCGTGCTTTAAACACTGATCGGCAGAACTCGGTCGAGCACCTTACTTAATTGCAGTTTGTGTAGAGCAGGGGTTCTCTACCTTGTTTTGGCATCACACCCCTAAAGAAACTTCATTCAAAACCTCGCACTCTCTGAAATAAAAATACAAACATATAGCCTATATCCAATTATTTTCCTCGACTTTTCTCGCATTCCGTGGAATATCGTCTCGCCCCCCAGGGGGTGCGAGTACCCTAGGTCGGGAACTCCTGGTGTAGAGGGAGACGTCGTCCTCAAGTGTTGCATCTCACAGCGTTCAAAGTTCAATTAATAGTGGTGTTATAATTAATTCAATTAATAGTGGTGTTATAATTAATTCAATTAATAGTGGTGTTATAATTAATTCAATTAATAGTGGTGTTATAAAAGTCCATGACTCCCAGCCACAACATTGGTGATCTCGAGAGACCAAAGAGAAAAAATTACTCAGCATAAATATAGATGATTAAATTAGATTTTTCATTGGTTACAGCCTTCCTAGCCATAATAAATGAATTCCAAAAGAAGAAGGCACCATTAAATATGGAATTGAGAGAATTGGAAATCTATAAATTTTGTGTGTCCCCACACCCTACACATAGAAACAGCATGATGGAGAAAGTTTATGAAAAGTTGGAGACGAAAGTAATAGGAGTTGAAAAGTAAGAGGAATAAGTAATAGGAGCAGTGAGCCGAAAACAAATGATCCCTAACAAAACACTGAAGCTATTCTATCAACAAAAGGAAAGCCTACATAATCTCGAATTTTTACCAGACAATCCTGAGAGCGCCAAATCCCAAGGACACAATAGATGCATCCCCCTGAAGTATGGATCGTAGAACACGGAGATTATACGCACAAGGTGTGTTCTCACGCAGGATACCTTACGCGAAGAAGCCGCATGTTTGGGAAGAAGAGGAAGAGAAGAAAAGTAAGAAGAAGAAAAGAAAAGGAAGAAGAAAAGAAAAGGAAGAAGAGCTATCACAGAAGACTGAAAAAAGGGAAGTGAGCACGGAAGATAGAAATCTCGACGGTTTATTTGAAATTGAGGTAACCTAACAGACTCAAATGGTTTCTCCCCTGGGGCGCCAATCCCTACTGCATTGGATGTATCACTGTAGCCTAGCTAACCTTAGCCTATTTTCTTTCTTATACCCCTGAGGGATTCAACATTTCATAATTCTAAAAAGATCGATACGTTTTCAAGACTTGAATTGTGTCATTCATGATCGTTGGTTAGCATTATTTCCATGGAATAAACTGTACATTCATTGTTGTCGGGTAGTTCTGTTCACATTTTAGTCGGTCACTTTGCCATAATAAACATTCTAGAATCGTTCTGCGGGATTAATTGATAGGGCAACACTTCTGAGTTCATCTCATCACGGAAAAGACGCAGGCGAAATTTGCAGCTAGGGAACGCGAATAATTTTTAATTCACAGTACTAATTAGCGTGCGGGGCACGCTAGCCAATTTTAGAAAAACTACTCATTTTCCTGGTTTCAATGGATTAAATTTATATTAATTCTACCTTATTTAAACCTCTAGACCTCACTCACGGTTCAATTAGCAGAATCCGACGATATAAATAGGTAAGGAACACTTAAATAAACACACCTGGCAAGTTAAACATAATTTTAAAGTATTGGGTGTACTGCTTGCAGATTTTTAGGATAAACCCGATGCAAATTTTTGGGATAAACGCTCTAATAATCATTACTTTTTGTAATGTTAAACTATGAAAATTGAGGGTATTTTATGCTTCGAAAAATATGTACACAAGCTTTTAGCTCTCATGGAGTACTCACTTTCCAGCCTACGAAGTAAAATTTTAGAAAAACTGAAGGTAAATAACAATTTGACGAATATCTTTACTTTTCAGCTCAAGCAAATGTTCTCAAAGTGAGAATAAATATTCACACATGAGGCTTTTGCTTCAATGCATATGAGTCCATTGTCATAACTGATTCTGTTCTCCGCACCAAATTGTCCATTGAAATTTTTGAGTGTTTTAAAAAAATGAATGCATACTTTGCACTGACATGTATAGAAAAAGTACTCACTCATTAACGCAGTTGAATTTCTGAACAAATTCAACGTAATGTTTCCTCCACGAGTGGCGGAAGTTTCGACAGAGCTGCCTAAAATGGCGGACGTACATTTAGGCCTCAAAAAGCGGAAATATTAAGTGATACTGGAATCTTGAGAACATTGCTGTGGTACAAAGACAGTGGACACGTAAGTAAGAATCTAATGGTGTGCACAGAAATCCCACTGGAGACCCAGGTGGTAGATAAGAAATCAGTCGTGACTCGTATCCAGATTTGTATCGAGCTTTTTTGTTCTTTTATTGGTTTTTGTGTTCAAAATGGCCGGCTGCCAGTTTGAACATTCAATCTAACCTCTGTAACGCTGAATTCGACCAAAAAACACATTTATTTGTCAAACTATGCTCGAAATTTACTTCTTTCTAAAATCTCACGATGTAGGCTGCGAAATAAATTTTCTATGGTAGTTCACTATGCGTATGCATTTTTTGAAGCCCAATGTTTAAAGAAGAGCTCGAAACCGTGTCGATTAAACTTGCTTTCACTGCATAGATTACACTATCGTACCAGAGTCTCCAATGAAATTTACAACTTAGGCTCAATTCTGTCCTACCTAAATTCAAGAGTTCCCAAAAATACCTAGTAAACATTAACATATCACCAAAACGAACACACAGGACAGAGGCATTGCGAGTTAAGGCAGATTTAAAAAACCACATCAATTCAAAATATAGATATTCATTTCAAGAAGTTCCGCCGGAGTCATTGCGAGTTAAAGCAGATTTAAAGCACCACATTAATTCAAAATGTACGTAATCACCTCAAGAAGTTGCACCATGTACGACAGGTGAGACACGCAGCGCTACAAAGCTGTCCTATTCCATCACGTGGCTTCAAGGCGCGGATGAACTGATCACGAGCGGTGTGACAAAAGCAGCGGAAGTGTGGCAGGTCTGGGGAGAAAAAGATGTTCCGTCTTGTTTGTAGTTTTGATTTGTAGAGAAAATCAGCTGAATTTTTAACCTCATTTTCCGCCTTTTTTGCTTCCTACACGAATGCAACGTGACCAGCTCGTTGCGGTGCAACGTTACCCGCACATAAGCTCTAGAGCACGCCGTTCCTCCCACTTCACGCGGCAGGGAAAGCATTAATTGCTATAATAAAAATACAAGTTCAATATCAGAACTGTGGGAATCGAGAAACGCCGATAACTTTCCCTTGGAATAGAGAAAAAGTGAATTAGACCTCATACAAAACTATCAGTAGTTCAAGTTTTGCGGAAAAACATCAATGCTGAAACTAAAAGCTGCCGCAAAACATTCTCCGGACTTGACACGCTGACTTCGTATTGAGACATATATGTGCCACTAAGTAAATTTACCATTTACGTATCGGTGTAAATAGGCATTTCAATTATTCCAAAACATTTTTTAGGGAAGATTTTAGCATACGAGGTGCGATGTCATCATGCGATTACTTTTTCGTACTTCTTAAATAAGAGACAAGTTTTTCCAGCAGTAAAGCCGTTTTTTAAACTCTGCTGCTAATACCCTAACCTAAACAACCATAGCAACTGAGCAAACGCAGTCAACGTATTAATTAGGCTTGAATGTGAGCTACGGACACGAGAATCATCAACGACATTCCGGACTCCAGGAGGCTCAACTTGCACTTATAAACGACCCATGCAGGCTATTTTGCAATGATACACTCAGGTTCTAAGACTGTATATTTTTACATGTCGGACTCGAGCTAAAAAGGTTCGGCCGTAATCCTCCATACTTCACGGCTTAGCGACCAACAAATGGACATCAATAGCTCTTCTTTCACAATGTGCGTTTCAGAAAGTCCATGTGTTTCATTGAGAAGCTTGCATAACAATATTTCGCTTTGAAAACTATCGCAAATTGTCGTATTTAATAGGCCATTTTTTCACCTGTCACGAAATGTGTATGAAAGAACTATTGAGCAAGTACTACAAACGAAAAAAGCGCAAAAAAAAACATGTCTTGGATTATAAGGCCCCGTCTGAGATGTAAGAAACGATCAATGCGAGACAGACAGAACCTCGCATGATAAGAGAGTTTGATAAGACCTCTATGCTTGGAATGTAGGGAATGAAAGCGGAAGTACCAGTCTCGAGGTCCAGCAGGCTTTGCTCTTATAAGATATTCTAACTAATTGATTCAAAGTTAGAAAAACGGCTCAACTGGTAAGATTTCCTGGGCTTGATGACAAGAGCATTAGCGGATCGCGAGCTATGACAAACCGAGCACTTGAGCTATTTTTCAGGGGATGTAAACGAAATGACCCCTGGAAAGAAACGAAGAATTTGCACACTTTTATGAAGATTTTTACTTCAAATCAGCATGAGCTTTACCGTTTGTCTGCCACCGAGTCGTTCAGATCGGATAACCGATAATAGAATGGAAAGTTAATGAGCGATCTTTTTATAGCCGTGCTATATAGTGGAACACCGGTCTATTTAAATCACACTACTCAAAAGAACGCCCGATAAGAACAGATTGGAAACATTGCATAATGGTCGAGATGTTCCATTTAGATTCTCGTAAGAATACAAATCCAGGAATAATACAAAAATTTTACTATAGAGACCATAAGCGCAACTCTCTTCCTAATGTGGAGCATTTCTAAGACAGCTCCTCCGCAAAGTAGCACGCTGCGAACATACGCAGTGAATTATAGTTTTCAAAATCACGACACTAGGTTCGCCTTTATGAGCCAGTTTTTTCTGTGAATAATTAAGCGCCTTAGATGATGTTACCAGCAAGCACTATGAAAAATAACCTTAATTCACAATTTGTCCGTTCTCCGTACTTTAATCTAATTTTGAATATTACTCAGCGAACTACTGTAGAATATGCTCGTACGTTACATCAGAACAGAGGAGTATTCTAGGATATGATGAAGTGCCGCACCGAAGAAAACTCTCATCCGACGTCAGGAATGTTGCTCAACGAGCAGCAGGAAAACGGCATAACAAGGAGCCCATTGTGGGGAGATTGCTCCAAGAAGAAGCTGAGAAATGTGAGAACGGGAGCGGAGTGCCCGCCTCAAGCGTGGACTACGTGATACAAGCTCCTTTATGAGTAGAATCGCGGCCTTTGACCACCGTTACAGGAAATGCATCATCCACGGGAAAGTACAAGTAGCCATGGCGCGTTTCCTTCGTACGAGAACCCTAGTGAGCGGATAATGGTAGAGACCACCTACGGCAACATCACACATATATTACCGCTTACAAGCGTAAGATGCAGCCTCTTGAGGAAATACATCTAAGATGGGGGCACGATTTCCCAAGAGACATTGATTTTCAGATATATTGTTGAATATAGAAGGAATGGCACATTAAATTCGAGTCCAGGGCTTGTTCTGAAAAATTTATTATGCAGTTTTCAACGGGATTCCGCTTTCATGTTTTCGTAAAGTTCGCATTAACTTTCAGAGCACTCTACTAGCTAGTCAGGACGCTCCGGCAAGTTCTCAACACTATACAGCCAGTACCAGTACTGTGTACAAAATTTAATCCACACTGTTAATACGAATAAGTAGGTTACAAGTCGTCAAGTCTGCTGTACTTCAAGATATTGAAGAACAAAGGACAGTAGTGTTCTGTCTAGACACGTGCCGCAGCAACAGGTTTTTATACCTCCTTCATCCTCCAGCCACTTCAATTGACCACCAGACATAAAACAGGGAGACACACAGTCAGTGTGGTTAATCCAGTATTCACGACAACATAGCGATACGATAAACAGGAAATTCTGGAGTAGAGTGAATGTAGAACATAACTTAGAATAGAGTGAAATTCGGTATTACGAACGACCAGCAATATAGTGCACACCTTCTCGGGTAGCTACTCATATATTACGCCATCAGACACTAATCAGTCACAAGCAGCGGAGTAACAGTTGAGGAGAAATAACTGTCACATTGACAGTCTACCTTTAATTAGGCACAAGCATCAGTGCGAGCAGCAGCGATATAGCAATTGCATTAAAAATAACTTAATCCTAAATTAGCGTGAGCTAACGTATCACTATCTTGCTATAATATGCATTGCTATATTATATATTGCTTTATGGCTATTATATAAACTGCTCCATCACGGCAAGCAGCAGTGATAGAGAAATTGCATCGAAAATAGCTTCATTCTGAACCAGCGCAAGCAGTGGTAGAGAGAACAGCGCCCAACATTATAAACATCACGTTAAGGCTCCTGCTAATCACCCCAAACAATCATCGCAAAACAAGCAGAAAATAACTGACGTTACCAAAATTTCACAGAGCGAGGCGGCATTAGACACGAGGGCAGGTCGTCACGTACTCAGCGAGATGCACACGCCGGTGCCCAGGACACATGTCGGCGTACGACCGAAATTTACGTTTGAAGTATTGTGCTATGAAGCGAAAAATGTGTGCTATGGCAATAAAATCAATTTTCCTTCAAAATACATTAATAGTTACGAATAGATTGGATTAGATTTAGTTTGAGTCTCCCTAACCGTAACATAGGCGTCCCAAAGAGAGGAAGGCGGGAACCACCAATTAGTGTGGACTTAGGGAACGAGGAATCTATGCCAAAGGTGCATAAAGACTAAGTTGAGATAAAAGTTTATGAAGCAAGATAAAAGTTGAAGAAGAGAATAGTAGGGACTGAAAAACTGGACACCAACGAACCAAAAAATATGGTCAGTAACCAAACAAAAAGCCTATTCTACTTCAACAAAAGGCAGGCCTACCTGACCTTTAGCTTAGGATCTCACAATCTCCCTTTGAGAGCGCTAATTGCCATCGATGCAATTATTGCATCCCCCTGAGGGGAACTGCAAACAAAATGGTTGAGAAACTTACTGCTCAGAAGCACAGTATCAACCAGGCGATTCACATGGAAGCCCAGAGCACAACCATAAACAAGTACAAAAACAATTGAAATTGGAAAACTTCCTCAAATCTATAACTCGTCGTGATTACG
Source organism: Platorchestia sp. MABIK (assembly GCA_014220935.1). Taxonomy (NCBI): domain Eukaryota; kingdom Metazoa; phylum Arthropoda; class Malacostraca; order Amphipoda; family Talitridae; genus Platorchestia; species Platorchestia sp. MABIK. The sequence continues at coordinate 157,648 of JACJUY010000161.1, read as the reverse complement.
AACGACTAATTTGGACATACACATAAGTGAGAATCCTTAAGTAGAGCACTGCGCGGCGAGCAGGAGGCGTTCATTAGGCTAAAGCTAATTAGGTGCGAGGCGGCGAAGCATCCGCTCCGAGATACGGGAGCGCTGCCCGCCAGATAGACAGTCAAGCGCTTGTGTGGGAGACGCTTGCTCGCACGCGGGGGCCGCGCACATCCTTCCGGTCCGATAACGCCTTCAGGGGATGTACTCCTCATCATGCCCTCGCCCTCTACTTTGCGACTCTGTTCACGGCTGTGTTGTGATCTTTTTGTGAAACTAAAGGAGATTATTTACACGCTCAACCTTTTCCCTGATATTTATTTAGGGTTAATGAGAACATCTGATAACGCCTTCAGGGGATGTACTCATCATCACACCCTAGCCTTCGCCCTGTACTTTGCGATTCTCGTCAGCGGTCTGTTATGTTCCTTTTTTTTGGAGCCTATAACAAACTAAAAGATTATTTACGCGCTCAACCTTTTCCCTGACATTTATTTATGGTAAAACGTTCGCATTCAGATGAATTTTTCTATTTTTCTTTTACATTGCATTTAACACTGATTATGATAAACTTACATTAAGCATTTCCTCCGTTATTGAAGTTGACTTTGAAGTCAAAATCCAAATAATGGGCTTATTAGAAAACATTTCTATGGATCAGAGACCAAATCAACGAGTCACTATCTCTATAGCTTGTTCTTGAAAGTCGTCTTTCAGACGCGTATACTCGTCGACGACTGAAGAAGGGAGATTGGATAATAACGTGGACACTCTTCAGCTAGACAGAGAGGTTAAGTAGTCTACGTCGTCAATGAACGACCCTGAACCTGCTAATCGCATGTCTCTAACGAAATTTAATGCTCTCGGTGTGGTTTCCATGACATTCGAGCATTATGTACAGAAAAAACTACGCAAAACAGTAACATATCTAAAGGAAAGATTTCTTTTCAGACTCAAATGCTTCAGAAAACTTACATATTTTTCCTCAACGTGCCAGAGGCAGTGACCATTGTGTTTCATTTAAGAAAAAATGCATGTTTTGACCCAAATATGTAGATTAGATAAAAATAGATTAGTTGGTTTCAGCTTCCCTAACTGCAAGTACAACAAAAATGTTCCAAAGCGAGGATGAAGGAAGGCACAATTTGGTATAGACTTGGGAGAACAGGGAATCTACACACAAGGTATGTCCCAAACAAGATCCTTCGAGCAGAGGATCTTGCGCTGAGTGAGTTAAAGAAGAAGTTTATGAAACAAGATGAAAATTTAAGAAGAAAGTAATTAGTACTGAAAAGCAGGACAGCAATGAACCCAAACAGATGTTCCTCAAGAAAACAAAAACCTAATCTATATCAACAAAAAAACCCTACTTAACTTTCTGCTCTGAACATCACATCTTCCCCTTGGGAGTGCTAATTCCTATGTATACAATAGAGTGGTATGCCTCTGAGGGCACCAAAATGCATGATCAATTGTTAACTTTCTTACAAATTCAATTAAAATCTATCTTATGAAATCGATCAGTCGTTTCAGTGATGGTTCAAAAACACTCTGAGATGCTGTTGATACTTTTTCATATCCCACATCAGCATAACTTAATTAGCTCCCATTGATTTTGATAACAGAAGTTTGGTAAGATTCTTCACAATTATTATGTAATGCCTGGTCCTCCGACGTATTTTTCTTTGCAAAAGACGACCTCGTAGCAGGCATTATAGAATACTAGTATAGTTATTTCGAAAATAAACTGCACTTCATAATGTTGACAACAATAACATGGAAACGACATCATGACATACTCAACATCCATAGGAAACGACATAGTCAACACGGAAACGACAAACCCGTCGAGTAGAATCAAGCATTTCTCCCAAAATCAACTGCGAATTGACTCAGAAGTAAACATTTCTGGTATTTGCTACATGAAGGGATGTTCTATTTTTGTCTCAACTTGGTTGAACCAACATTCAGCTCAAGCCCAAGAAAATTGTTTTTATTTTAAAAATAAAACGGATTCAGGCTTAATATCTTAAATTTTTGCGCTCGCTTCCGAGATGAGTACGATAGGTTTTTGATACTACAGACATACATCTTGAACGGCCACAACATGCTCTCTAGCCAACATGCAAAGATAAGAAAAAAAAGAGATCCACAATTAGAAAACCGCTACGCGTGTGCGAAGAGTTCGACGTTGTATTCAATTTTTACAAGCGTACTGAAAGCCATTTCATTTGTAACAAATAGAAATATATAAAAATATCCTCAAAAAACGTCCAAGTTATTTCAAGGTCTAGATTATATTACATCACATGTATCTGAGAATGTTCAGAATGAAATTATTTGTTGACATTTTTTATAATGTAGTTATCATGATAAAACTCTTTAGGAAAAAGAGATTCCCGGTTTTGACACTTTATTCCCCCTTGTCTGCTAAAAACATTAAAGGGTAAAAATAATAAGACATAAATGGCCTACTTGGTAGTCATGAACAATAGAGTATGCACAGAGAGTATGCCAAAAATTGTACAAAAACTTGGTGAAAATGCAAGTTAATGTTACTATTAATTATAAATGCAAGCGCAATTTCAAGCAGCAAGTAGGTATATGTGAGAAACAGGTGCAGGTGTGAGGGAAAAACAGGAGTATGGGAAAAACAAGTGCAGGTGTAAGGGAAAAACAGGTGCAGGTGAAAGGGAAAAACAGGTGCAGGCGAAAGGGAAAAACAGGTGCAGGTGAAAGGGAAAAAC
>JACJUY010000161.1:118368-154566 GCA_014220935.1 Platorchestia sp. MABIK | reverse complement strand
GAAAAACAGGTGCAGGTGTAAGGGAAAAACAGGTGCAGGTGTAAGGGAAAAACAGGTGCAGGTGTAAGGGAAAAACAGGTGCAGGTGCAAGTAAGAAACAGGTGCAAGTAAGAAACAGGTGCAGGTGCGATTAAGAAACAGGTGGAGGTGCAAGTAAGAAACAGGTGTAAGTAAGAAACAGGTGCGTGTGAACGAAAGGAGTGCACACGCTGAAAATTTACATTTGCATGCGAGAACCAAGTGCACGCCAGGAGCAGAAGAGAACGGATGTGGTGAAGAAGCGTATGAGAGATTGGTGAAAGTGTACATGAGGAATTGTGGCGACTACGCACACATGCATGAACAAGCGCACGCGGCAAACAGGAAGAAATATTCGGGACAGACACCAACTAATGAATCTGTCAGAAGAATATGAATAATTGAATGTGAAAATTTTGAATTAATTTGTAAATAAAGAGTAGCGAATATTTCAACGTGGAGTTATGTTTGAAAAAGATGCTGTGAATGTATAAAAAAGTAGAGTTAATGATTGAATAAGGGGCGAATTAGCGAATGAGAAGTAGTAAATGTAGTAAATGTGTGAATAGAAAGTAGCAAATGTTTGATTTGAGTAGAAACAGTGTGAATGAGAAAGAAAGAATGCAAGAAAAAGTAGAAAAAATTGTGTGAATGAGTACCAGTAAAGATATGACTAAGAAGTAGAGAATGCATGAATAGGAAGTATTAAGCATTCAACTGCTACGTAACGAATCAGTGAAGAAGAAGTACCAGTAAATGGACGAATGTATCGTGGTGACTACCCTCAGGAAGTAGAGCGTGGAACACTAAAGCAAAGCACCCAACCATGCTGAGCGAGAGCCGCCTCATCGAGCCAACAACCTTCCTACCATCCGAGCGCGCGGTGTGCAAGGTCCGCAATACGGAGAAGCCGTGAACCAACATCCTCAGCTTCCGCTTGCGAAACAAGACCAGCCTGAGTGGCATTCTTCTGCAGTGAGGCACCAAACCGGATCATGGCTCCGCTCTGGGAACCGCTCGCCGGAGGTGCTGTATGGCATACCAAATAACCACGTCCTCTCATAGTGAGACGGTGTACTGCCAGACGCACGTCTCTTCTAGTATCGCCAACTTTTGTGAATTTGAAGTCATTCAACTCAGTTGTAACTAAAGATATGATATCAGTTCTTTTGGAAATATTAGATTACTGTAAAAGATAATTATTAGATTATTAGTTAGTTTAAGCCTCCCTATCCACCACAAAGGCGATCAAAGGAAGGAGGAAGGCACTATTTAGTATGGAGTTAAGGGAACGCGGAATCTATGCAGAAAGGGTATAGAAACAGTAAGTTGAGTAAGAAGATTACGAAACAAGATAAAAGTTGAAGAAGAAAGTGGTAGGTACTGAAAAACAGGACAGCAGTGAACCGAAAAAAGATGGTCCTTAACATAACAAAAATGTTTAATTTTAACAAAATGAAGGCCTGCCAAACTCTTAGCTCGGGCCCTCACATTTTCCCCCTGGTAGCGCTAATTCCCATAGATACAATAGTTGGATCTCCCTGAGGGGGAGTACTGTAAAATATAGTTTGCATGTTAACATGTTGGATGGAAAAAATTGGGCGTTAAAGTAAAACCAGCATAGATCTTTGTCGAAATGGAACATTACAGACAATCGAAAGGCCTGCCTAATCTCACTCTTGAGTATGAAGATTAAAATAGACAAATTTTCACACTAGTTAGTTTTAGTTTAAACCTCACTATCCATATAAAATGCGAACCAAAGAAAGTAAAAAAGAAGGGAGTATTCAATAGCTGAGGTAACACAACAGTATCCCCATGCATGGGAGCGTCAGTCCCCACAGCTTAGGATAGTAAATAAAACTAACCAAAGCCTAATGCATTTCCTACGCCTCCTAATGGGGATTTCACACTCTCACGTACTAAAGAAACCAATACGAGCTAAGGATATTGCCTCAGTTTAACCACGAATTTTATCAGACACAAACCATACGGTGCATATGTCCCTCAAAACTAGTAGAGCTGGACGATGCCCCCAGAGCTCCCTGTACCGGCACGCCAAGACGCAGGGGAACGAGGGAATATACCAAACTGGCAGGAGGCTGAAGTGCTGAACGATCAGTTCCAAAAACGTACACAGCTATCTCACCCCGAACGGCTGTACCCCTCAAAAAATTATATTACCACTAAGAAAGTGTTAACAAAGTTTTGTCAATACACCAAAGGTAAATACATGGAGTAGCTGGCAAGAGAGGACATTATTGATTTTAATTTCCTCATTGAGTACAATTAGACTAGTGTAGAATTGCGTCCGCTCGCCGTGACTTCCAAATTTATCATTGCAGTGTAACAATATCTGAAATGCTGTTCACGGCGCCCATTCTCTGAGTTTTTAACTCAATTGTTCGTACTTTGATACCTAAACCAAAAGCATCGTGATGCGCATTCTGAATTGTAAAAGTCTTCCGATAACAAACCCGACATTTAACTTGAATTGAACGTGCTAGTGTTGTGACGAGCGGCGAACGTAAAGGCTTTACGTCATATGTCGAACAACTGTCATTTACATTACTTGTAAAGCAGCTAATAGAAAACGTAGCATAAAAAGTCAGTGTGCATGAGGAAACGCAATATGTACATGGTAAAAACTATGTAAGCAAACATAGAAATGTAAAGATATTCATGTAGTGTGCCAATGGTATCGTGAAGAATCTATCTATACATTACGTAATCTGAAAGTTAAGCATCAAACATGCTGAGAGTAGCACAGGTAAAAATATCAGGTCCCGGAACACGACTGTTATTTTTTCAACACTTAAAAATAAGACCTTGCGTTTGACGTCGTTAGAGCTCGGAATAGTACCGAACGTAGTGACTCAATTTCTCAAACGTTGCCTTCGAGGGCAGATAAAGAATTACTTGAATACCTCAATGAATGACTCGGAGATAATTGCACATGTCATCAATCAGTACTAATGGATGGGAATGTTCGGTGATGTCAAAGTCTGGTCTGAGATAAAACCGAGTGAACAGCTCTTGCGTCAGATGAGACGTTTGCAGGACGAGATAAGGATCGCTCGAAGACGATTTTTCGAGAGCAAGATAACCAATAATGGAGAGTCACCGTAAGCCCCCTAGGGTGCCACTGAGTACGTTCCAGCAAAAACTAAATTCTAATTATGATTAAAAAACACTTGGTAATTTTCTCAATTTGCGAGAAATTTTCAGTCTGTTATCAAAAGAGTAAATCATTATTCAGTTTACGCCTCCCTAACCCAGACAAATGTGTTCCCATATGAGTTGAGTAATAAATTAAGGGAAAGGGGAATCTTTGTACAAGATGTGTCCCCACACGAAACGCATAGGGACAGCAAGATTGAAGGAAGTTTATAGAACAAGAAAAGATGTTACAAATGAAAGTAATGGGGGCCCAAAAACAAGACCGCAGTGAAATGGGAAAAAGATGATTCGGAGCAAAAGAAAAAACCTACTTTATTTTAACCATCAACTCGGGAACTCGCATCTTCCCATCGGGATCAAACTCCTACAGTTACAATTATTCTATTCTAATAAAAAAGGATACATCAATGTAATTACACCGATATGCTTGTACACATAGATATATACACTGTATATAAATATCCATAAACAGGCATTTCAACGTGCTTTCATTATGCACTCGTTTATATACTTTTGAATTTAAAATACTATGTAAATATTACCAAAGCAGCAATCACTTCATTAGGTACATTAAACCAATCATAGAAACACTGGTAATTCTGTTAAAATAAAAAACAACACAAATATAATCGTTGCGACTAATTACGTGTTTACTGCTACCATTCAACACATTAAAATTTAGCCAAGGGACCACAGAAGTGCCCTTTTTGATGTAAAAAATATAAAATTACTTGAAGGATCGAAAACATGAATGCATCATTTGGCAAGAAAGCTCCTCTTGCAGGCGGATTCAAATATATTTAACATCACTCAAAATTAGATGCGTTCATGTTATGAAAGCTGTAAAAAACAATCTGAAACCTTCACGACTTGAGCAAATGTAGAGACGAAGGTCTCCTGTTGCTGACGTAATATGTGTCCCCAGCACAAGACGTGAGAAGGCTGCAGGCGTAAATGTCATAGGATGCGTTTCCTAAAGTCGAGCAGGAGCTTCTCACGCACATGTTTCCGTTAACCTGCGCCTGACGTTGCAGTCGCATCCTTCGCTCCGGATGACCAGATTTGGTAGTCGCCGAAAGCGAGATAGCGCATGTCCTGTCGCGAGTGCCACGCGTACGCCGCGTGATCCCTCAATTTAAAGTAACGAAAGCATTGGTGCCGATCACGAGGGGGCGGTGCCACAGCACACAAGCGTCGTGTAATGATCCTTTAATCCAATGCGACCAACGTGAGGGCAAAGCTCAACCGGAGAAGGTTCAACATCCTACGTGCATTTTAATGACCTTTCAATCGACTGTAATGAAAGCGGGGGCCGATTTTTTGTAGGGGACGCAAGTGAGTACGCGAGGGCTCAATACACTATGCCCCAGTAATGTACCAAGGGACTGATCAACGATGGGTTATGTTGAAATTTGAAGGTTGTTAGAGCTTGGCCAGGAGTAAGGTTGTGCGTCGACTTATTACTCATTTAAAAAAGATAGACCTCAGAAGTAATACAGTCATTTTACTGAAGTCGATCGTCATGTGCTACTGTTCAGGGATAATTAGCGTTTTTCAGCTAGAAAGTTACCACCAACCATTGTCATCGAAACAGTTTGTATCCATTTGCACAAATGCTAGAAAAACTCTGATGACTTCAATGGGGACTATTAAAACTGATCATTTCGTTAGATTGTGTAGTTGTTATCCACCGTCCACGCTTTGCATTCTGCAATTAATTACGTGCAAAATTCAACCTCCTTTTAATAATGACAGGGTAAAATTTCAAAGTTATTAATTACAAATACCCCACTTAAAGAAAAAAACTTCCTAGAAATTTTTTACACAAGTAACCCAACTCAAAGATTCATGGGAATCTAGTTATGAATAAGACTTTAGAACATTCATCCATGCATATAATGTTAAGCGTAAGAAGTTTATCATGCTCTTTAATACGTTCAGAGTACTGACGCGTACCATGCCACATGCGCGTTATTGCAGTCGTAAAGCTTGGTGAAATGCTGCAGCAAACGAATTTCTTAGGGCTCATAATTTATTAGCTAAAATAGAGGAAAACGAACGTTTAAATTCACATTTTTATTATTACAATCATTATATTACTAAGTTCAAAACTCCCTAGCCACGACAAAGGCGACCTCAAGAGAGTGAAAAAAAACGCCTTTCAAGAACGAACTGCACCAAACGGGAAATCTATGCACAAGGTGTATTCCCCCACAAGATACCCTACATATAGAAACAGCCAGTTAGGGAGGAAGAGCGAGTTAAGGCGAAGAGATAGCGAAGCAGATATGAAAACTGAAAGAAGCGAAGTAGGCACGAAAAACAGAAGTTCAGAAAGCACATTCATAGCTGAGATATACTGCTAGGGAGCGCCAGTCCCTAAGCATAGCGACACAAACCAAAATAATCCCAACCTTTTCAGTATCCTATGCCTCTTGCATCCAAATTACTCTAACATCCAAATTGCACGAAGAAATACGTCGGGTGGGACTTAGTTTTTTTAGATATAGTTCTATTTCTACAGTTCATGAAAATTTTGCTTCCAAATAAAAGTTACATTGCCAAGTGAATAGTTCAATATTTACGGGATGCTTCATAACAAGTAACTAAGCACTACAACTTTTAAAACCATTACGCATAAAAATGCAAAAGAATGTTAATAAATACCAACGAATTAAAAAGTAAAATATACTAGAGTATTAAATCATTCCTCGCAGCAGTAAAGTAGAAAAATAAGCGCACACGAAATGTTGAAATGAAAGTCAAGATGAAGATGGAGTAACGACGTCAGATTGACACGTGTCTCTGAGGTTACACTTCTGAAATAATTTCTTTACAGGATCAATACCAAAGTGAACTTCTATTCCATAACTTCGAATCCTGCGTCATAGTTCACACATTCCCCCCAGTTAGCGTGTTCAAGTGATCGGGAAGAGGGAGTTAGAGATGCGTCATGCGCTGCATGCTCTCCACGTAGCACTTTGAGGCAGGGCAGGGACGCAGCCGGTGCAACCCTACACGAGTCTTGCAAGCACATCAACTGCGGTTCAAAATGCTTGTGTCTAAAATGTAAATTGAGTGTGTTTTATCACTTGTGAATATCAAACTCACATACCTAGTGCTGACTCAGAATGAGAAATTTTTTGACGCAGCCCTAATTCGAATAGGGTTTATAAACAGCATGGTTTTCAATTTTCGATTTAAGTGTATGTAAATTTTGGTATTTTTAGCCTTTAATTTGTTTCAAGGAGACGGGCAGTGCAATAAAAATTATTCAACCCGCAATCATAGGAATGCAATAAAGACTGTGCATCTACTGCCTCGTGTTCATCATCATGAGGGCAATAAATTATGTACTACCGTTAGGATAAATCAACAGGGTCAAACTCGCCTTATTGCAAATCCTGGCCAAAGATTGTAACTCACGAATGAAAATGTAAGCCAGTCATCTATGATTGCTTGCGATGAGTATCACACCTCTCCTTATAAATGAACCTTCACCGAGGTATACTTGACGGTCTGCATTAACATATTTGTTAGTTCTCCGATTAACCAAACTAAGAATATCAACTTTATAAATCGTGTTAATAATAACTCATCGGTAATTTGATCGTCGTACCGCAGCAGCACACGAATTACAGAGAATGTATTAGTCGAGCAAAGTTCCTGTTACTGACAAGCTCAAATTATAATGTTCTGGTTAGAACAGATCGCAATGCTGGGCAAAAGAAGTGGTGAGCATTTCGATGAGACGGAAAGGTGAAGTGTGAAAAAGAACGAAAGAGCAAAACACTCGTACAGGATCTCGGTTACACGGTACGTCAGTCCACCGCAGCCAGAGAGCAAAAGAAGCGAGTAACTAAAGATAAAATCTTCCTACATATAAATCTTAACCAATAACAGACTCCCCCAATTAACAGGTTACTTATTTTATGGGGGTGGGGAGGGTTGTAAGCGCGGCAGGAGCGCTGGTACCCCAAGGTACCACGACGAGGATGGACACACGAGAACACCCCCCTGAGTTCAGCTAAGGACTCTTCACTTATCCTGGGAGCGACCCCAAGATCTGAAGAATATTTATCTTCAGCGTACCCTCCTGGGAGATAAATACGAGCATAACAAGGGTGCGTGTGGTCTCAAATTGAGATTGTGCTCTAACCAAAAACCATGCATGCAGTGGCTGCTGTGTGTACAGCTCACGTCATTAAGGGTCCAGTCATTAAGGGTCTCCCTCTCCTATTATCCTGCTTTACATCACAGGCACTGAAGTTCTTCGCAGTTCAGAACGCGATGACGGTCGATTCAGCCGCGACACGAGGCGAAGCACCGTCAGGTCAAGAGACAAGGACGAGGCCGTGTCTGCGGTCGAACCCACCACACACGCTCGGGCATGCATGACTCAGTGGCGCGGGCACATGGGCGCCGCGTGGCGAGCTGGAGGATGGCCGGCTACTCCGCGTGATCTCGAAAGAGCCAAGTCACAGGTGATAAGGAATGCGTTTTGCTGATTCATAATAAGGTGTTTTTACTGGCGTCACTACACTTTGCCTCCGGGATGATTTGAAGTTCTTGCGTTGGTGGATCGTTATCTCAGAATCGGACGTAATATGAATGGTTTACATCATCGACTAATTAGATGCGTTCCTAGGTGCACCATCTCTCATCACAGAACAAATGAAAATGATTCTTCGATTTGAGTTTATAATAAAGTATATTTATATTCAAATAACACAACTTATAGAATTGTAATTTTTTTGAAGCCCTCATTACCAGTAGAACCAAGCAAAATTCATATCAATTCATGCTCCATAACACAACAAATCCTAAATAAATTTTAGCGAAAAATAATAATTTGCATATACAAACGTCCATATATCACCCCGTGTGCAACATCCTCAATTTTTCGTATGATCTTTGAATGGCATCATGTGTTCGTTCGATTAACTCGAAATTGAACTCAATTATTGTTAAAACAATAATTCAGTGTTTACGATTCATAAATTATTTCTTGATATGTTATGTTTCCTAAAAAATTTGTTGCCTAATTAATTAATGTCGAATGATAATTGACGTGAATTCAGAGAGTAACATGTTTTGTGATCAAGCTGGACGTGCTTAATGGCCGTATCTGTGATACGAGTTTCAGCAGCGCACAAGTACAACAATATTTAAATGGTGGGTACTACTGGGATAGATCTATTTGTTCGTCATCCACATCAGGAACATTTATTCAAGGAAAATTTCAGAGGTGGTGAAACTTGTGTCACGTATACGTTCAGTGGTCAATCAGGTTTGCAAGTGATCGAAGTGTTTTCATGTTTACCGATATGAATAAATTATTTCTACACTTCATCGAACATCATAGAATCCCGTCATTTTTCAAGGGCCGTGTACACCAGTACGATACCAATAATTTGAATTAAAATTATAACTAATGCCATGCACTAACGTGGAGGAGATTTTATTCAAGTGTAACTTCTTAATGAGGGATTAAAACTTCACTAGTCGATGCAGAATAAAGCAAGTGAGGCACAAAATTACTCGCTGTATGTTGCGTAGTATTTTATTATTGATACTCTGTAACTTTTCAGAAACAATCAGATTTGTATTAATCAAAGCCTATATCACTCTGAACCAAATTTTAAACGCCATAGTCTACAGAAGAGACTGAAGTTCGCCTTGGAAGCTTGAAAAGAGCACTAAGATGTAAGACAACTCACTGGAGAGAGCCTCGGATGACAATTTAGAGTCACACAAGGCCCCAAAACTAAAGATAGGAACAGTTTATGCTCATACGTTAGTCAAAAATGTGAACCATTATTCATGTACGGACGCAGTGAGAGGTGCAGTGTCGCGCACACGGTAATCCCTTCTTGCAAGGTAATTCTCCGACTGACGCTCACAACCATACAATGTCATCATAGCAATGTTTGCTTACATGTAAATCAGTGGCTACGTCTCCCTTAGAATGTGTGCTTCACTCTGCTCGAAAGTAATTAAGATGCAGGCATCGAAAACGAACGTCCTGAGGGATGAGCCTTAATATGGGTACCATCTGGGATTTTGACCTTTTTTCGTCCGATTCACTTGAAAATTGGTCAGTATATGTATTTTTTGAAAATAAACCTTTTTTACTTGTGTTCTTTTTTCGATTTAAGCCTTACTTTTATTTTTATTTTTTTCAATTGAGTTTTTTATACATTTTTATGGTTATTTCAAATTGTATCAACGCATTGAATTTTGATGCTAGAACAAAACCAAAGACAGTTTTAGAATCCTTGGAATATTTCTAACAAAGTTATTCGATTCAATTTTTACATTTTGAAAAATTCTTTTTCGTGATATGCGAAACTTTATAATAGCATTTCAAACAATTATTTTTGGGTTTGGACCTTATAAATTTTTTGGTTTTGTCACATTTGAAAAATTGAGTCGGATAACTTTGTTAGAAATGTTCCAAGGATTCTAAAACTGTCTTTGGTTTTGTTCTAGCATCAAAACTCAATGCGCTGATACAATTTGAATGGTAGAAATGTATTATTATTCAGGAGAGCCCAAAAACAAAATAAACTATTGAATTGCAATATCACACACAATTTATGTACATGAATGCAGTTTCTTTGATCTATTTTTATGTCCGAATAATGTGCAATATTTTCTTTGTAAATTTCAATGTAACATTAGAAATATCGGGCATAAAAACATATATAAATAAATTTTATTTAAGTACTCACCATGAACCTCATTTATATAGGTCCGGGATTTTCAACTTTTTTTGTCCGATTCGCTTGAAAATTAGTCAGTACATGTATCTTTTGAAAGTAAACCTTTTTTACTTTATTCATTTATTCGATTTAGGCCTTACTTTTTTTTCTTACTAAAAATGAGTTGTTTTATACCTTTTTATGTATATTTCAAGACGTATCTCCTCATTGAATTTTGATGCTAGAACAAAACCAAAGACAGTTCTAGAATCCTTGAAACATTTTCAACAAAGTTATTTAATTGTTTTATTCAAATGTGATAAATAAATATATTTATATGGATCCAGACACAAAAATAATTGCTTGAAATGTTATTATAAAGTTTCGCATCTCATAAAAAAATTTTTCTCCAAATGTTAAAATTGAATCAAATAACTTTGTTAGAAATGTCCCAGGATTCTAAAACTGTCTTTGGTTTTGTTCTAGCATCAAAATTCAATGAGTAGTTACGATTTGAATGGATCCTTTTCCGACACAAAAATGAAACGTACTTAATTTTTTATGATTTCGGCCCCTTTTTGGACCCCCCTGAGGGGGGTTCTGGAGTCCGTAGCGCCATAATATTTCATGGCACAATAACCCATACCATAAGGATCCTTTTTCGACAAAAAAGAAACATACTCAATTTTTTATGATTTTGGCCCCCTTTTGGACCCCCCCCTGGGGGGGGGGGGTTCTGGTGTCCGTAGCGCCATAATATTTCATGGTACAATAACCCATATTATAAGGATCCTTTTTCGACAAAAAAAAAATTTGAGTCAGGGGTGCCGCGGGGGCCCAATTTGGCCTCAGATGGTACCCTACTAAATTGCGTGTTCTCTTCAATACACGTTTTAATTTAGTACCGAGAAAGGAGAAAGTGGGTTTTGTTCTTTATTCATATGAGAATCAGCATTTATAAAAAATTAATTGTTTGTCTCGTATTATCTACATTATTTAGCTGAACACTCGTATATATTCAGGATGACATAACACTCCCCCGTCATCTCCACCTGAAATGACCACCACCTCACAATATCCCATTTAAAAAAAATAAATCCGGAACACCCGACTGCACATCAAACAGGCCACCAGCCTGAAGAGAAGAGGTCAGATTTAAGAAGCTTAGCAACAGAGCGACACAGTGAGCGCAGCAAGTGCTGGTCCAGCAGCAGCAGCAGCAGCAGCAGCAGCAGCACCGTCAGCGGGCAATGACGTGCAGCGGCGGCAGCAAATGACGCCACACGCCGTGCAGCCGTGACGCGGCGCTGGTGCGTCACGGCTGGTGACGCTGCGGCTGCAGCCTATCGATCAGCTGGGCAGGGCGCTGGTCTCCCTCCTCCTCCTCGTCGTCACACGCAAGTAGGATCAACGGGTGCACGAGTAATGTGAAATTCTGTGTAACTGTGGATAATGAACTGCGGTTGTTAGTCTACGGTGGGCAAGCACGTCCATTCACGCAAATTTTTAAGCAACTCCAAGTTATTTTTATCGTGAAATTTAAAAACGAAATGGGAGGGCGAAACATGAATTGTCTATCATTCCCGCTATTTAGTTCGCAATAATGTAATAGATAACCGGAAAAATAACTTACCTACATTGAGTATCAAAATTACTTCTAAAATTTTGTTACTTGTGGCGGTGTAAATATGCCTAATAATGGAGTGGAAGTTGATTAAACAAGTTACCCAACACTGACTTCGAGAAAGCGAGGAGCAGCCTTCGTTGTCAATGAAGTTCTTCACTATGGGAAAATAACTTAGAGCTGCTCATTAAAACAAAATATAATGTAAGGTCCATAAAAAATCGACAACAAGTCGCTGCTCAGGACTCGCTACACGAGGGACAAATTCGTCCCGAGGATCAACCGGCATGTTTCGTGCGACTAGGAATGAACTCGATTTAGCACACAATAACTCTTGATTTACTAAGACTCATTTCAAGCATCAAGTTAATCCCTGTAGTTCATTGAACACGTCGAAAGGGGAAGCTTCAGAATATATAATGCTCATAGAGAAAGTATTTGACCTCATTCGAGGTGAATTCAAAATCAAATGTTAAAGCATCAGTACCTGGAGCATCTTGTCTTTTATTTGCCAATAGTCTCCATAAATGTCATTATCTTCTAGGATTAATATAAAACAAAATAAATTAGTCAGCGTTGAGGTATCAAACATTTGCAGGAATAAAACAAGTACGTTTTACTTGTTTGTGTGTGTGCGCGCGCACAATGATGGAGAAAGACGTCCTACGTTAAAACATAACAAAGCCAAACTTGAACCACAGCACGTTCGCTTAATTACATCCATGGCATCACAAAAATACCTCTCTGCGCTCCTCTTCACAGTCATTGCGTCGTTCAAACTTGGTCAAAAGCATGCCAAAAATAACGCAGGCGACTTGCCCTTGCCAGACGCAACATGAACTGATCGGTCGCCATGGTAATTCCATGCAATGAATGGCCTGCTCTGCCACACACTGGACAGGGGCTGGATTTCTAAACTCCTTAGTCGTGGCGGTGCACCTGGCAGCGCAAGTTCTTCTTCGTCGACTTAGCTACGCTACTGGTGTTTATCAGGCTAATCTTCGTTTGTGTTTTTCAAATGACACGTCAACTTTCACCCTCTGGCAATCATGCAGGCCCCGAAAGCTCCAATGCCCTGGAGAGAATAGGCCTAATTTTTTTAAATAAACTTCTTAATCGTCATATTTTTGCTTAAAGTTAGTTTTAAACAGCATTTTTAGTGCTGTTGACTTTCATTGCTGCTCACGTTGTCTCTTTACATCTTTGCAGGCGACCTTGGATTGGATTACCCTGCTGACGATATGCGAATGCTCGAAATGTCCTGCTTCAAGTCCTGGGTCTCATCGTGTTTTAGGAGTAACAAAATGATTTACTAGGTACTTCTTGTTCTCTCTTTTTTTAGAAGAATTTAAAAGTTTCATCAAAAGTTTCTGTGAGTTGAAAGGAATAGTACAGTATGGTAAAATCAATGATAAAAACTGCGTTTACCCTCTCAGACACAAGTTGCCGTACTCAAAATAAAACAACTAACCATTCAGAAGTAGTTTTGAACTCCAAATTCAATAGCAGCATAGAATTTCGCAACTGACGTTCTGTAACAAATAGCATACTCGCAGCAAAAATTTGGGTCACTAAAACACATTCAAGAGTCCATCCTCACTCATGTACCCAGCTTACGCTCGCTGGCCAAGGTAGATCAACACACAGGTCAAAAAGATATTTGAGCAAACTCAAAGGGGAAACATTAATGATCAAATTCGTTCAAAGCCTGATAACTTATCAGTGGAGATAATACTTACCGGACGCGGAATTATTCTAGCTAATCGTACAAAACTGATCATGCCTCATAATAGTGTCCCTGCGTCTTGCAATGTCATGCGCTCTTACCTGGTAGCTGCTATCGGTCACTTGATGTTGCACATGAAAACTCAGCAGGTCTCCGCATTTACAAGCATGCGACAAAAAATTACGCTAAAACTTTGCATACGTGCTGAAGAAACAGAAGAAATCCTATTATCGTTAGAATTACTCGCGCAATATCAGTCGTGCACATCACTTGTAGTAAGCTGCGCGTTATCCAAGCGGTTTGATGTGAAGCGCTTGGTGAGCTGATACTCGTACTTAAGTCGTCAGTCATCGGACTAAGTTTGGACTTTACATGCTTAAAAGCGTCGGTATGCGTTATCAGAGCAGTTTGATGTTTAGCGTAACGCGTACTTGGTTAAATAATTCATTATCGGATTCATTTTCGGGACTACCTTGCTTATTCATTACAAAACTTGCTAACGACACCTGCGACGACAAATGTAACTGATGACACACGCTCAGGTGCTCCAGCACAAGTTGTTTTCGTCAGCCAAGTTTCATAAATGTGCTGAAGATTTTTCTCGGTCACGAAAGAGCTCTTGTGTTGCAATAAAAAATGCAAAAAAATGAAATGGCTTATATATCAAATGGCTAGGGATTCGTTTCACGCAATTGACTGATTATAAGTTAGTTTCAGCCTCCCTTAGCATTGCGAAGATATTCATAGAGAGGAAGGATGAAGGCACCATTTAGCGTAGACTTAAGGGAATGCAATATTTGGGCACAATGTGAGTTCCTTCACAGGATCCCGCGCACATAGAAAAAGTTAATTTAGAATGAAGGTAGGAAACAAGATAAAAGTTAGTGAAGGAAATCAAAGGTGCTGAAAAACAGGACATCAGTGAACCGAAAAAAAGATATTTCCTAACAAAACTAAACTAGACTTATTTCAACAGAAAGAAGGCCTATTTTACTCTCAGCTCGGGACCTCACTCTTTCCATCTGGGGTTGCTAATTCCCGTATTTATAAGAATTGTATCATCCTCAGGGGAACGTCACATGCAAATAATATAATAACAATGCAAAACTTAGCGGACAATGTTCAAGAGAACTACAACCATTCTTTTCTTATTTCGGCAATGAAAGGAAAGGTAGTAACAACTATCTGAGCAGTTGACTCCATCAGAAAAGAGCGTCACAAAAATGATGCGCTGGCTGCTCTCAGCCTCTCGTCTGCGTTGAAGGAGGTAAATACATCAATACATCATAATTACGTCAAATTGTCGTAAACAAAAGTCAAGCTTACATGTGTAGTTTTAGTGTGATGAAGTGTCACAATTGAAAATGACTGTAAGCATACGACGATGATAACTTTTTGTTTCCTTAATTGTGGTTAAATTTCACTGTGAGATTGGAAAAGGGAACTGTAACATACTAAGTCTTAGGTTCAGGAATTTTTTAAAGGAATTGAACAATTTTGAGGGTAATTCTAAAGTGTTTGAGTTAAGTCTTAAAAAATGTTTTATGGTTTCATCATTCAATCCATCCTCCATTCCGTTAGGCACATTTCCGCTAATTTACAACCGGAATAACATTGACGCGGTATAATTTGACTGAGGTGCTTCGACAGCTAAGTAAACCAACTCAATATGAAGCTCTCCCTCTATAGTTTTTTTTTCTCGGCACTGCGGACGGCGGAAATTGAAGAAATGAGCAGAATGAGGCCGCTGTGCCCACCGCGCTGCCTCGCTGACCTGGCTGTGGACAGGCAGCCTCAGGGACGCCCTCGGGCAGGCGGAAGCGCCGCACGCGCCGTCTAGATATAACATACAATGGTGACGAATACAACAAGGAAAAGCACAGCACGACAAGGAACAGCACAGCACGACAAGGAACAGCACAGCACGACAAGGAACAGCACAATACGACAATGAACAGCACAAGGCGACAAGGAACAGCACAAGACGACAAGGAACAGCACAAGACGACAAAGAACAGCACCAGACGACAAGGAACAGCACCAGACGACAAGGAACAGCACAACACGGCAAGGAACAGCACAACACGGCAAGGAACAGCACAACACGGCAAGGAACAGCACAAGACGACAAGGAACAGCACAAGACAAGGATTAGCACAACACGACAAGGAACAGCACAACACGACAAGGAACAGCACAACACGACAAGGAACAGCACAACACGACAAGAAACAGCACAACACGACAAGGAACAGCACAACACAAGGAACAGCACAACACGACAAGGAACAGCACAAGACGACAAGGAACAGCACAAGACGAGAATGAACAGCACAACACAAGGAACAGCACAAGACGACAGGGAACAGCACAACACGACAAGGAACAGCACAACACGACAAGGAACAGCACAATACAACAAGGAACAGCACAAGACCACAAGGAACAGCACAACACAAGAAACAACACAACAAGGAACAGCACAAGACGGGAAGGAACAGCGTACGCTCAGAGTGCGCTTCCTTCGTGTACACTCACACAAACAGACGTCTCGTACAATGCCATTTTATAGGACAAGCATGGGAGTTTAGCGCTAGTTCACTCACAAGTTTTATGCGCACAAAATTTCCCAAGTTAAAAGAAGAACGTACTCAACTGCAACAATTATTCTGCATTACTGACATATCATATGAATGATATTATTATCATTGTATTATATAAGCTAGCTTAAGATTCTCCTTCTGCAACTTAGGCGATCTCAAGAGAGAGCAGGAGAAGTGCTCATTCAGTATGGACTGGAGAAAACAGATTACATGCATCACGTGTGTTCCAGGATGCCCAGTTAATTGAAACAACAATTAAGTGAGGAAGGAAGAGGAAGATAAGACAACGAAAAATAGCAAAGAAGGCATGAAAACTGAAAGAAGATAAATGGGCACGAAAGATAGAAGTCCTGCAGGTCTGTCTATATTTGAAGTATCCTAACAGTATCTCCCCTAAAAACGCCAGTTAATCTTTATAACATTGTACAGAGAAACCTAACCTGAACCTATTTTTCAAATCCTTTGCTCCCCAGAGAGGTGTGACTACTATGAATAAGTTTTCCTAACAAAACTAATTTAAGCTGCCAGTGGCTTTTAATTCCTCAGATATGACGCATACCTTGTATTATTTGAATAGAAAGGGTACGCAGTAGAGAGTAAAATTATTCCATCGAGTCAACGAAAAAACAACAGTTGACGCCTGGTCTTTTGTTTGCATGAATAGACAATCAGAACGCGTTCAACTTGTCCATAGATACATCATCGATTGCGTAATTACTTTGAGTGAAATGCTGACTGTATTTGATCATGAAACAGGAAAACCTTCGGAATGCTTAAACACAAAACAAAAACAGAATCCTAAACTCATGGGGTAAGCAAAAGCAAAATCCAAAAGTCGACACAGCGAGGACTTAAAATGAGCAATTCCTAAGCTCTAAGAAACCACTTTAAAAAAAATATTACACAGTATTAGCAGTTGGTTACTACTCGCGCTGCGGGCACACCTGGGATCCCATCGAGTACCTGCGGTGGCAGTTAGTTACTACCTGCACTGCGGGCACACCTGGGATACCGTCGAGTGCCTGCGGTGGCAGTTAGTTACTACCTGCACTGCGAGCACACCTGGGATACCGTCGAGTACCTGCGGTGGCAGTTAGTTACTACCTGCACTGCGAGCACACCTGGGATACCGTCGAGTGCCTGCGGTGGCAGTTAGTTACTACCTGCACTGCGAGCACACCTAGGATCCCATCGAGTACCTGCGGTGGCAGTTAGTTACTACCTGCACTGCGAGCACACCTGGGATACCGTCGAGTACCTGCGGTGGCAGTTAGTTACTACCTGCACTGCGGGCACACCTGGGATACCGTCGAGTGCCTGCGGTGGCAGTTAGTTACTACCTGCACTGCGAGCACACCTGGGATACCGTCGAGTACCTGCGGTGGCAGTTAGTTACTACCCGCACTGAGGGCACACCTGGGATACCGTCGAGCATATAGCTGCTACAAGACCCCAATCAGTGAGGCAGGAGGAAGAGGCGCCCTACAGGGAAGGAAGGAGCTCAGCTCGACCGTTAGAGGGAAGGGGGCGCACAGGAAGGAAGTCGGTGCAGTGCTGAGGGTCCTGAGAAGATCACGGCTGGTCACCAGCGAGGCAGGGCATCTAGTTAGCTCGCAGCTCATTCTGCGGGTGTGTGAAAACTGCTCGCATGTTGTATTTAGTGTTCGTGCCCGCGTTGATGATCACAGTAGTGCATTTCACAATGATACCAGCGATTCCGACCCATGTCTTTCCTGAAGTCGTTTTGCCTTTACCCACGTCAATCAGTTGTCGTATTAAATATTTTCTAGGAGAGCCTAGCTTCTGTTTATATCTGGCCCTCACATCTTTCCCTGGAAGCGCTAATTCCCATGCATATAATAATTTTATCCTCCTAAGGAGTAAAAAATACCGAAATAGTTCCCCAGTGTGAGATAAAGAGTGATATTTAGTACTGACAATGCACCTCATGAGCAGCATGTCTTAGGGAACTGTCAGTGAGGGAATTAGACTTGCAGTGCATGGTTTTAATGTAGCTTGAATTTTAACTTTTTCAGGAACAGTAAAAAGATTTATTTTCAGGACTACACTTAGCTAAATAAGTAATAACAGTATATTAGGTACGCTTAACGTGCTTTCAACGAAAATAAAAATCGTAATGAAAAGGTCATTTAAATATCGAAGCTACAATCGCTCAAACTCATAGGAGGTAAATTTAATTAATCGATTTTTAAGTATTCGATGAAAGAATATAATTCTTTATTCATTCGTCTATTTCAGAACTAATGGATGCTCTACAAGTCGCGTTTTAAAAGTTATGAATTACGATGAGTAACTTGAGGAGCAACTTGAACGTCTGTTGATTAACAACGACGAGAATTGTCGCTTTTGTTGAGTGACTCGTTCTAATTGAGAATGAGCCAATGTAATTGCACAAAGAGGACCGAGAGGATGATTTAAATCGTACATCTACGAATATTTCCCTTATTTCGAGACACCTACATAATAAGACACCAAACCGACGCACGTTTTCTCGTTGATCAAGGGATTGCGGCACAACAAGGCGCCGATGAACGCAAGTTTGGAGTGGGAGTCCGCACGGGGCGACGCAGCTCGACAACAACACGTGTGCGGACACCGGAGGCCCGGTCGAGAGGGAAGCAGGAGCACAATGGAGCCTGCGAAGAGGACGCGAAATAAAGGCGACCAGGAGCAGGGTCAATAAAGAGGCTGAGGGGAAGTAAATGCCAGTGTTGACTGACTAAACAAACCCCACTTGCACATGACGGCACAATCTCGAGCCAAATCATGTTTGAGCATCGCGCCAGACAAACTGGTCTTCACGATCCAGCTTTGTGAGAATATTGCTCTATTGGAATAAGTAAGATTTAAAAACAAATATCTTGAGAACAATTCATCAAATTTTTAATCGTCGAAAAATTTATTACAGTAATGAATAAACACGTTAAGACGCAATTTCCCTTGCATGGTAGACTACACATGAAAGTCAATAACAAATTTAAAAAATAAAAAACTTAACTGTTTTATTGCCATTTCCAATTTCATTCTAAGTACCGCTCTCGTAGTATTGAACCATGAACGCTTTCGACGAGCCCTCTGACTTCTGCATGTGTTCGAAGCGTTTTCCTTCGCTCCCGTAAGTAATAACTTCAGTTCTCTGGCCATTAAAAAATGTACAAGTGGCAACTCGGATATGAGAGGCAGTTCGAAATCTGCGAGGGCAATCGTGTTCCCCTACGCAAGTTTTCTTTTCACTGCAGAGAAGGACTCAGTTTGTGTTAGTTGTGTGAGGCGCTAGTTTGCAAACCATTCATACACGCTATAAACAGGTCAATAGCCAAATCTTCATTCAAAACATCAGTACTGTTGAATGGACTAGACAACCGCGTCGGTTTGAATGAAAACGACATTCACTGGTTTGAAAAAATTTCTTCATAAGTGAGAAACTCTGAAACTTCACAAGTAAAAGAACACTCTTCCTATGGTTTCGAATTTTAGCACAATTTAGGGGTGGAGTCTTAATCAGCTTCATTACAACAGCACGAGTAGAGCAAAAAATAAGGTGAAGTGGCACGTCCGTCGACCAGCAGGCGGGAGAACGTGGAGGTGCAGCTACAGTAAAAGCATGAACCACGCGCACACACATACACGATCATGGCACGTCCGGTCTGGCGTCCGAAAGTTCCGCTAGGAAACCACACAGCCAGATTATCTCCAGCAGCTCACACAGGAACTTTCTCAGGAGGCGGATGCAAGACGACGCGAAGTTGGCGCTATGCAGAACCGTTCGGGTGAAAGTGCTGCTCCACCGACTCAACGGATGTCGACACACGCCTGCCTGACTGCCTGCTCTACTGCCTGACCACAGGCTCCTGATTGTCCTAGCAGGCACGTGTGCGCAACAAATTACAATGATTTCTAGAAAAATTCTGAGCATTCGCGATCTGAATGAAAGCCAATTCACTGATGGAGCTTCACTCGGATATGACAGCTTGGATGCCATTGTCATCGACACGCATTGCAGGAACTTAAAGGATCATTGAACCTTTTCTCATTTCCAAACATGAAGTGCGATGATCATGGCGGAGAGATATATGACCGTAGGGCCAGAACATCCTTGTGCGAGGATACGTTTATCGGAGGGGTTATTGTGTTAAGGGTTCTATAAATAGCTTCCTCACGCTTCGCTGGCTCATGCATGACCTCTTTACTTCAGTTCCGCTACAGCTCGCAGACGGATATCCGTGCAGGAAAACTGTTTTGGGAAGAAACTAGGATTTATGGCAGGGGTGTGATAAATCTAATCCAATAAATGTCTTTACTTTATAGCGTAATAAAAATAAAATTCAAAGCCGGGCAAGATAATGTTCTATTCAAACAAAGAAACGTTAACCGAAAGTGCTTACTCGCACTTGAAATGGCATTCAGAAACAGTTTTATCATATATTACCCACAATAAAATTTCATTGCGTTTCACACTTAAACTTAGCGAAGAAACATGCAAAATTGTGTCACTAGGACTGGAAGAGGCGAAGAATAAATTTGTGAATTGAGTGAAAGTGACTCAAGTAGCCCGGAGTGAGCGGACGTTTTGGTTTGTTCCTCCTCTGAAGCGAAAACCGGCGGTCTTAGAAAAAACACTGAAGAAAGTGATCCCAGCAAACAAGACGAGACAATTCTCTTCAAGAAGCTCGAGAAAGTGTTCGACGAAAGCGATGCTATGCAACGCTATAATCCGGAAAAATGGTAATCGGAATTACAAGGTTAACGTTGTAGAAATAATGGTGATTCTTAATGCAATTACCTGACTGTAAATGAAAGAGAAGTGTTTTCGTTGTTCACGTTCATGAAATTAAATAAACTTCATACTAATGAAATGAGATATAACTGGTTGTTTTAAAAAAAATCTTCTACGTAGTTAGCAATGAACTAAAGCGATGTAATCAAGTAAAGCCTGATTTGATAATACTGTACTTCATAAAATTAGGATTTAAATTTGACGGCCGAGTTGGTCCTTCATCAATAGACCGTTTGAAAATTTTTATTTTTCACTTGAGTAATCGCATGTCTTGCTTTTAGTATGAACAGGAACCTTATAATGCCCATGTGCCTCATCAGTGTTTGAGCGACAGCGGCTTACATGTTTGTAAAACATTAGATGAAAAAAGAGACCTAACGTGAAGAGGAAGACGTTTCACGGGCAAACGTTTCTACAGTCAGATTAGATTAGATTAGTCGTTAGTTTTAGCCTCCCTACCCGCAGCAACAAATGCGATCCAATGAGAGGAAGGAGGAAGGCACCATTTAGTATGGAGTGTAGGAAACGCGGAATCTACGCAGAAAGGGCATGGAAACAGTAAGTTGGGAAAGAAGATTATGAAACAAGATCAAAGTTGAAGATGGAAGTAGTAGGTGTTGAAAAACAGGACAGCAGTGAACCGAAAAAATGGTGGTCCGTAACAAACCAAAATCCTATTCTACTGCAACAAAAAGAAAGCCCACCTAACCTTTAGCTCAGGCCCTCACATAGTCCCCCTGGGAGCGCCAATTCCCATAGATACAATAGTTGTATCCCCCTGAGGGGCTTTCTACAGTGAAGGATTTCACAATCGGTGCTAAAAAAATAGAGATAAACTTGAAGCTGATGGTCGTAGATATTCTTCATAGGGGCACTCTGCTTCATGACGTAAAAAACAGGAGTTTACATATTTCCATGAAGTTATGATGGTTCTATTATGTGCTGTGGTAAAGCATGCCTGTAAGAGTAACTGGTTGCACGTTATTGTTTTGGAGCACAATTAGAGCATTTTAGGATCCTTCTGGTACTAAAGAAGTCGTAACCCAAAGGCTACTACAGTTTACCTACCTATAAATCGCCGATTCGTTTGGAAGTCAGTTTCAATGTACCAGAGAAGCTTTGCGATACTGCACATTATCCTTCACGGGGACCCGATGCTTGCATCAACTCTACACTGTCCGGGCGTATTTCTAAATTCATTTCTACAAACCGCTCTAATATAATTTATTTATCGTTGAACTAGCACCCGAATGTGTTTTGAAGTTCCTTCCGAATGGTAGTTCCTTCCCCATTCTGCTGTGGTGACAACCTGATGCCAGTACAAGTGCAGTAACGGTGGTTGTAATAGCTACACAACGACTGAAAAATCAGTGTAGGAATAAGCATCAGCCCACACAGCGAATGACTACCCGCTTCTCATCCTCCATGCATTGAAAGCACCAATACGGCTGAAAATCTGTGTACGCGTAAAGTAATGGAATTTTAATCGAGTTTTGTCTTTTCCCAGTAAAATATCGCATCGCAGAGCTTCATTCGATCTCTTTCGTATTGGGTTAGAGTCGAAGTACCGGTCCAAGTCAGGTTGTGTGTATGTAGACATACACACAACCTGACTTGGACCGGTGCGATCTCAATCAGTCAACTCGGCTGCATCTAGGGCATATTTCAGCTAAACTCAGTACTTAATATTCTTTGCACATTACGTTCACATCCCGTAATAAAAGCTCAATAATCATTTCGTGATGCGTGTGGCATTAATTAGCACACTAAAATGAAAGGTGGCTCGCAGACAGAGTAACAGTTCTCCTGTAAACGCAGATGATCGTAAATTTCCATAAATTTTACATTTCATTATTATAAATATATACTTCACACTCATTTCATAAGGTGAATATTCAAAAAATTATCCACCAGTAACTGTGACTCCGTATACAAGAAAAAACCTAAGTATGATAATTGTCGAGCTGGAATCTGATATCCTATTTACCATTCAAATTAGTCAGTGCTAATTCATAAAGGCAATCTTGGCACCGCCTAGACGATAATGCAGAAGTAACAGCTCACTGAACAAGTGCGAACACGAATTGTTTATCAGAAACTGGAGGCGGAAATACCTTCTCAGCCTAGACCGCTTCCTGTCCTGTGCGTGTAATCGAGACTACGTATCTTCATGCTTCTAATTACGGGCATAGAACACTCAACTCCTAAGTACCTACTCATCTCCGCAAAAATATCGTCTCGCATTACACAAGGCAAACTCACAAAAGATCCTCCCGAAGAAGCAATACTTATTCGGTTCTGCAACATACTTCAATAAAAACTGGAACACCTTTTTTTTTATTTTACGAGCAGATACACTTATATACTTAATACATCACATCACGTTGTAAAAAACACCATTAGTTTATGGAAACATGTGACCTCCTGTTTATTAAGTCAGGAGGCAGAGTGCCCTAAGGAGAAGAACTATGATCATCAGAACACATAAGTTTTGCGCCCGCTGTCACCTAATCTTTTTAGGGTGGCATGCCGAGGGCGATTATTTAGGCTTGTTTTGCGGCAGTGCGCAAGGAAGTGCACGGGAGGCAGGCCTGCGAGGGGCGGAAGTGCGGCGGAGAAAGCTGTCTAGGAACTCCATGACACATACTTGTCGGGAAATGAACAGGAAATGAAGCCGCGCCGCACTCACCCTCAGCCATCCGTGCTGCTAAACAAGCTCACTTCAATACAGTTACCGAGTGTCACTGAAAACTGCTCTTGATGCAGACTTCATGTGCAAAGCCATCAAATATATTCTGCAGGTTTGATGCTGTTTGCCTTTGACGAAAAAGCACTTGCAGCTATGCTCATGCTGTAATTAATCCCAAACTAAAACGAATAAGTCTTGTAATAATGGTTTTTGTGTGCTAGTCTCTCAATCCTGGACGTAAGCATTCGGCATTCAGAAATAATTGTTTATACCATAAGCGCTATCACTGCACCTCTGAAAAAAAAACATTAAAAAAGCATCATCCACAGCGTGGCGCAAGTAGTACTTTCTAGCTATGATTCAGTCAAGCTAAAAACGGACATGAAAATGAAAGTCGACGAGAACTTGAATTTGTCACAAAAAACGAAACTCATTCTCGTTTTCACAGGGCGTTGCCCTGGGAGAAGATTTAGCTGAGCTAATGCCCCTGCAGCCTTGACCTTAGCAGTGCACACGCAGCGCGTAACGACAGCGTGGCTTGTGTTCGTTGCGCTCCTGCGAGGCTTACGTTTGTACGTACATGCACACTTCTGCTCATAATTACGTGGGGTGCAGTTATTGTTGTGCGGCTGTGACGTCATGAGGTCCCGTGAATGGCACACAGATTAGTGGAATTGCGGTGAAAATTATACCAAAACTTCGCACAGTCATGACTACCTCAACAGTTCTAAACTGCGTACACTGATAGGAGGACTCAGCTGAGGACACGGGTCAGATATGCACACAGGTAAAATTCAAATTTTCTACCACTATCAGATGAGCCCTGCCTGTACACTTCTCAACCATAGACGTCAAGATGGCGCTAAATTGTTCTCTCTTCAAAAACGAAACTGAACACATTCTTCATCATTGTACGTGAAATAACTTTTTTAAAACACCAAATAATATCACTAAACCATGTTTAATGTTATGGTAAGGGTGCCAGATTCGAGTCTCTTAACACCGTCATGACTCTAAAAATAATATCATTGACGCTCATCACATGCCTATCATCAGTCTAAAAAGCTTTCAGTCAGAAACAACTTGAGATCGGCGTAATGAACATTGGATTCAAATTCAAATAAACATGTTGAAGAAATTACTGGAACGAACGAAGTGTTGTGAGATGTTTAACTCCAACTGGGAGACCATACTATGAGTATTATTCAGTACCCTATGATCTATAGCACATTGCCTGCATCCCTAAAAAAATCGTACTGGAAGTGTTATTCAGTACCCTATAATGTATGGCACATGCCAGTGTCCCTAAAAACGATACTGGAAGTATTATTCAGTAACCTAAAACAGATTGCACATGCCTGCATCCCTAAAAACCAAACTGGAAGTATTATTCAGTAACCTAAAACAGATTGCACATGCCCACTGAAGAGCGTGAAGCATCAAGCAGGACATGCATCAGAGAGGAGGCAATCTGGCTAAGAGGCGACGCTGCAGCGGCTAACTACAGTGACCCAATGATGGAATGTCCGCTCTACGTTCACACGGCCAGCACTTCCGGCCCTGGTGATGTCACTGCAGGCATACATGCGCCCTGCAGTGCCTACATTCAGCTGACATCGCACGTAATTCGGGTTGGTAACCAGGAACGTGGGCTCACACCTTAAGCAAAGAAACGAGAGACAAGAAGAACAAATTGAATGCCCCGATTGCAATGTGAACGCAAATGTAATTTTAACTAAATGTAATTATGGAGTGGAAATGGTTTGCAAAAATTTTCGACCTCTTCAACGCTTTTCCAGTTGCGCACGAAGCTAGAAAAAACAAATAAGAATTGTATAAGAACATAGTATATCGTTTGCTTAATTTTTCCCCTCCTAAAGAAGCATTAAGCCGAGACTGAATCATCCTTCAAGGCTGCAATACGCCATTGAAGTAATTGTTCAGAAATGTGGTAGAGTAACTAATGGCTTTGCTCATCCTTTTGGGTCCACAATACGTGGCAAGGTCGATTAAGATCAATGGCTCTCAACACAAAGTTCTGTTTCAAAATAGCAAATTCAACATAGTATCTCCTATAACTGTCATAGTTCATTCATGCCGATATTGTAATTCCCTCGCATTATGCATAAATTTCTTACAAGCTGAAATTGAACACTACATAAGTTCGAAGGAATATTTTAATTCATGAATTAACTTTATTTGGAAGTAATTACGTTAAAAGATTACAAAACGTATTCGTTAATGTTACTCTCTCGATTTTTCCGAGAAACTTCGAGCTGAAATACAGCAGCCAAAAAACTTTCAGATTTCAATTTCAGAATATTTTACCAGCTCGTGCATTAGTCGAACGTAATAAAATCTATTCGATTTTGTAATTGGTGACTTGAGTCTATTTTATGCGAGTTCATTGGGCGCTCTCTATTTCAAGCTCGCCGATTAAAATCACTTTATTTGAAGTACATCTGAAGAAAAAATGAGCGGTCGCCTGAACGAAAACAAGTTAACAAAGAAGCATCTTCAAAAAATTTCTCAAGCCTTATAAAGAAGCTCAACTATAAGCAATAGGCGTTTTATCAAATTTATTAATAGAAGAATCTTTCAAAACAAATATCTCGAGCTCTTTTACATGAAAATTCTATAATATTCGATATTTAAGGCTGCAGGAAAGCAATTGGGTAATTTGATTCAGCAGAATAGAATCAGATAAGTAGGAGATTATGTGAGCTATGAATAGTTACAGCTTTTAGATATTTAAGAATATAATAGCAGCTAGAAATTTTGGCGTGCGTGTCTAGAATTGATCACTCGAGCACAACGCCGTAGTTAATAATAGCTTCAAAGAACAGACAAACATGTGTAGCGAAGTAAAATGGTCAATAAAAGACCAAATTGTTCTCATCAAAGTATTTTTATGGAACATAATTGAAGAAATAATTCGCTTGTGAGAGCTCTGGCTGTTGACTGTAAAAGCAGACGAATAAATTTATAAAACATCATCGTAAGCGAATGCTATTCCAATACATTAGAGGTGTTCCGTCATTGAAAAACGTCTCAAAATCAAGAGAGTTTTTTCAACCACTTGAAAATTAACACGTTCTCATGTCGTTACGTGAACAAATTAGTACAGCAGCACCCCACCATACGGCAACCTCATGCAAGACGATGATCACAGAGCCCTGAGGCCAAATGGTGATACAAGGTGTGGGAGATTACGTTACTTGGTCCCAGTCATTACTGGAAATACTGTGTCAACGGCAGCGCTTCTACATGTGAAGTTCCCTTTACTATGACCAGTTGCAACAACGAGATCTTGCGAATGTTTGTGAGGCAGGATATCCTTGAGGTATCTTAACTGTAAAAGAGTTCAGGAAGAACATCTCTACATTGCTAGCTTATGTGCCGTCAGCTTCAAAACAAGAAATAGAGAAATTAATTTATGGTCTTGCTAAACACGAGATACAGATATCTCACACGGTATATGACGTGTGAAAATAAGCTACGTTCACGCAATATACTAGAGGCAAGTCAAGCTTAATGATTTCAAGCTTGAGTACGGTGAACGGTCGTTACAAATGTTCAACCATTCGATCAGAGTGAGTCAGCTGATGATCAGCTTTAGTGATGAAAACTGTATGCGACCTTCGCTGCACTTGACACTCCGTGCACGCTCGGTTACGGGGCGCCTGTCGCAACATTAGCGAAATTAAAGTTATCGTACGGTACATAAGCTCACACCTGAACCTACAACGGTGAGGGCTTTCTGTGCAAAAGATGGTATCGATTTCCTGGCCAAATATGCGCTGATGGTTTGAGTCCAGTTTAAGTTGATCATGAACATTTTATGCACCTAGATATGTCTTCTGTCTTGAATATATGGAACTTGAAGGCTAAACTATGAGTTCGTTGAAGTTCCCTTACCACAACAGAGGAAGGAAGCAAGCACCATTCAGTATGGAATTAAGGAAAAACAAAGTTCGTCTATGAGCTCAAGGTATCCCTTACTCCCTGCGTGTAGAAACAACAAGACTGAAATAATTTTCTGAAATATGATGGAAGTTTGAAGAAAAAAATAATAGATACCAAAAAAAGTAGTGAGCCGAAAAAGTCTGTACCTCTGCTATTTTAGCAAAAAGAAGGCCTAGCAAACCTTCAGAGCGGGACCACAAATTTTCGCTAGGAGCACTAATTTCCATAGAAATAATAGTAGCCTCATCCTAAGAGGTTAAGGATCTTTAATCCGATGTACACATGGATTCAAATACCGCATTAACATGGAACTGACCTATCTCGAAAACCAAACTCGAGTCGCCGCGTAGTATCACAGATCTGTTGCTACACCTTCCGGTTATGACATCGCATAACTCGGATGATGGCCGCCGTAAACCCAACATATGGCTTAGGCCAACAATGAATGTTGAGTTTCGTGGAATCCTATTTAAGAATAAATAAGACTTCAGAGAGTAGTAAATGCACAAAGCACACTAACGAGTGCACCGTGAGGAATGTGGGCAACTTGGGACCGTCGCTGCCGAATGACATCACGCAGGATGGGTTTCCAGCTAACGCAAGGTTGGGCACTTCCGGAGGCATGCTGTGAGAAACAATAAAATATTGAATATCTGGTGCACACGCACTGTTGAGAGTAACGGCTAAAATTCTAGTTTTTTTATTCGCATTTACTTGCATGATACGCAAGTCACTCAGACGATTTGTGATTCTATAATAAAATTACACTCTTTCTGATGGTCAGAACAACGAAAAGTGTGAGATGAATGTACTTATGCTTCACTACCTCTCCTATTTTACCTATCACAATCCTTCAGATGCACTTGCAGAACAAATATTGCAATAAAAATTATAATGAAAATTAGAAATTTGAGGTCAAAGTCTGGGCTCCACATATTTACTTGATAGCGTGTCATAATATTAAAAGACTCCGGATATGCTGTATAGTTTATATTTTTTTACTTAGTACGGCTAATATCTCGATTTTCAAACTGACAAGATGTAAGGAAAGATGGAGCTAACAAGGAACCAACCAACTGCGTATTGTAACTCGGTCGAATTTTTCTTTGGTGCCGCAAATCCAGCGCAGGCAACCTGTGCAGTGACACACAATAATATCATACATCGGCACGTTAGTGAACTGGAGTAAATTACTTGTATACAAAATTACTCAACAATTCTCTCAGCCTGTGAAAACTTTTTCTAGTGAATTTCTTTTTCTTAAGGGGACTGAGGGAGCGCTTCAACATCATTGCATCATCTAAACCAATCAAATCTAACAAAGAAACACGTGACTCCCCACATAATTTATTCCCGAAGCTTTCTATAAGTGGCATGTGGTCTCATTTCGTTCATGAAAATATTAGAATCAGAAGGAGCAGCTTATATTTGACAACCAATAGAGAACTTTTAAACTCGAATTTAGCTATGGCTTCTATTTATCATGTAATGTAGGATATACTCGAACATTATTGAAATATACGACTGATGCACCTGATTTCAAAGTAGATGTAAGAATGTCGTCCATTCAAGAGTGACGGTGCTAATGATCTTCAGTGCGCGGCAGTGCTTCTTTAGGGGTGTATGAACCCTTTTGACCCCCATAGCATTAAGATTACTTCCGTAGTCCCACTCTGTTTTCACAGGTTGAAAATCTTTAGAAACTTGGTTAAAAGCCTCTTTACTAATGGAGATTACTGAACTACTTTCAACTCTACTTTGTTAAACGCATTTTATGGGTTGGATCCTTGACTTACTGAGTGATGAATCAAATGCCTTTAAAGCTCATGATGACCCTCGGTCAAGCAAGGGACCACGTCCAGCTCGCAGTGGGTCAAGATGTTCTACGTGAGCAGAGACACCCCGCTGTCTATGGCATGACCCAGTGCACCTGACCGATGCTCGGATTTCTAGGACCTCTAACTCTCGTACAATCTTCTAACTATATCGTTGCCACTAGCGTATGCCCTCTGGTTACCTCGGGTCCCCGTGCAGTCAGAGATTTACTGAGCTCACTACGTCACAAAATTAGACTAGATATAGTAACTAAAAGAGAAAATTTAACTAAAACACAAGTCCCCACACCAAAGACCCCCACCCATAGGCGCTCATGAGGAGCACTCACGAGCACAATAACCCCAGCTGCGGCAGCGGTGGCGGCGGCGTCGGCAAGTGACGCAAGGCCACCAAGGTCGGAAGTAGCGCGCTGTTGCAGCAAGGCTCTTGCCTCAACCACAAACGCTGATCACGAGGGCTCTTGCACAGCCTCTTCTCCCACCGAGTCTCGCTCTTGCAAAAATAAGTACAAGAAATTCATGGTGCAAAGCTCGGTCCTTTCGTAGGCCGACCTAAAACCGGGCGATAAAACGTGCAGTGGAAATCGGAAATATCTCTGGAAAAGCGCCGTGAAATTAGGCCTCGGCAAGCATTGTTTTGAGACTTCGTAAGACCTACGAGTAGAATCGCTAATGATCAGCAGGCTGGCTCTCGGTCAGAAATAGAACCAAAATTCAAGTCTGGCATCAAATAACTTTTCTTGAGCTTATCCAGATTCATTTCTTTAATAACCTAGCGAACGGATGAACCATATCAAGAAATTTGTAGTTTCAAGATTTCGAATCTACTTCAGATCATTCAAGTTTATTAAGACTGAAGGCATAAATTTCACATTATGGAACTTTAATATTTTCGCATCGGATCTCCTGGAGGTTCAATCTTTGAGCCCAGTCATGAAATCCTGCGCTGCCACGCGGGAGCGTTCGGACGACAAAAAGTGCAGTTCCAAGATCAAGTGTGATGGCGGCGGAGGTTGCGCAGCGTAAGTAAGCAAGAGTTGCGAGCTGCGCTCGAGTGAGAAACAAGGCGAGTAAAGCGCGCCTCCGTTGCGCCAGAAGACCTACGTTTCCAAGCGGCGCGCGCTCACGCCTCTCAAGCCGCGCGCGCTCCGACGGCGTCGTCATCTGACGGTCGCGCCTGTCGCAAGAGCAGCGTCACGCTGTGCTTTATAGGATTATTAAATGATTGCTGCCACCTGTGAGAACAAAGGCTCAAGCATTGCCTCAACGTGTTGCATGATGACCTGGACGTGATGGAAGTACGTACGTGAGGGTCATTTCTACATATAACGTGCTTGAGAAAAACTGACCATCCTTCGCTATGGGATCCATGTATTTTGGTTTTTGTTAAATGCGGCGTTCTCATCCCTATAAGTAAAAATTAAGGATCTCTACTAGGGCAGAAAATCCAATCCTCTGATAGAAAGCAACGTAAGCATTTTGAATAGGCCAAAAATTACGTTAGAACACTGCCGGAGTAATGACACTGAAAATTAGAGTTGCTCTCAACTGGACTTCCTTACAGACATGAGAACCGCAGAAAAAATATGGCAGGTGAGAAAATATAAATTAATAACCCAACCAAAAGCAAGTTCCTATTGATTTATTGGCTAATTTATGATAGTTTCAGCCTCTCTCAGAAGCGTTCAATGAGAGGAAGGATGAAGGCACCATTTAGTGTGCAGTTTAATGAACGCGGAATTTGAGCACAATGGGTGTTCCCGCACAGTATTTCCATGCCATAGAAGCCGAAAGTTGAAAAGGAAAGTTAGGAAACAAGATCAAAGTTGAAAAGGAAAGTTAGGAAACAAGATCAAAGTTGAAGAAGAAAGTCAATTTGCTGAAAAACAGGACAGCAATGAACTCAAAAATAGATGGTCATTAACTAAACAAAATAAAAATTTTTCTACCAAAAAGGCCTACCTAACACTCAGCTCGGGATCTACCAGTTTCCCCTCGTAGAGCAAATTCTCATAAATACGATAGTTGTATCCCCCTGAGGGGAAAGCAGGCTCCTACAACCAGTATTATTGTATGTGCAGTTAGTGAGAACTGCTTATTCCTGAGAAGTAAAGTCCTCGCACAGGCTCGGAATGATCCACACAAACAATCTTACCTCTTCCTCGACTGTAATTTGGGAATCCAAAACACTTTTAAAAAAAAATTCGAACCTTCAATATTTTGACCGCAATTGGTTTAACTGAAGTTCAATATTCAACTCAAATTTAAAGTTAATTGTTGTAAGTAAATTTGAGAATAACAAACATAAACTGGATCACGCCTTCACTTAGCTTTAATAAAGTATTTATGAAAATTAAGTTTGTGACTACTGGTCATTCAGCAGCATTATGAAAATCCCCTCCGTAGCCACAGGTGGCTCAGGTTGTGGTCAAAGTGTTAAAGACTCGCAGGTATCATTGAAGCTCAATTTTCAAAAGATACACGGGATCCTACACATTTAAAACTAAGTTTGCTTAGAAATGCGGAAATCTTCCACATCTTCCATTGGAGATAAGCCCTTTGAAAGAAACCCCAAGTTTCTTCAATAAGCGCTGTGTCCCCAACATACCACCGCACTGAAAGAGAATCACATAGAACAAATTTCTAGAAAATTAAGATGAACAATCTCATCCGAAAAACTATTTCGGCAGAGTCGAAACGATATCGAAAAACAGCGATTTCAAATGATTGTTGGTGATGATTAAGTTCATCAGAAATTAATACGTGTGACGGCAATAAAATGGAGTAACGAAAATGGTGTAGCACGAAGCATTTATACAGGCATTTCGTGCAGTAATTTATCCCAGTGACTTGCAAAATTCTCAACACTCAGGGCCAAAACAGAGCATAAGAGCATTTGCTTATTCTCAATTCGCAGGTCCACTGAGGATTATGTCGGAAGTGTATGTTAAATTTTCATGCTAGCATCCCTTACTCAATGTTGACTGTTTTACTTCTGCAGGATAATTGTTTTAAACCGTTTTGTTTGCAATTTTCATCTGCACATTATTTAATTCAAATCTTTTTTCTTGATTTTTGTCTTCATTCAGATGTATTTCAATCTCTATTGTTTTACTATTATTTCTGAATCTCTCGTATTTTAAATTCACCCGTGGAGCTCGTGCCAATTTCCCAACCATCGAAAAGAATCAGTAAATAAACACAAAGTAATACGGATTTTCCTACAGTTTCGCAAACTAGCTCATAGAAACACGACCTTGGTGCATCAGTAGTTCTAGAATTTTAGCTAATTCTGGTAATATTGCTTGTTTATTGTTTATTGTAGGGGCGAAGAACTAATAATTTAGGAGAAGAATGCTCTCGATCAGACGGGGTGTAGCGAAAATAAGATGGAAGGCGCACTATCGGCGCGCTAACGACGGTCGAACGTGACCTGACTTCGAAGACCGGAGACCGAGGGTCAGCTCATCGTCAGTCAAAGCGATATCGACCCGCGGGAGCGCCAAAACTTCTTCTTTAACGTTTATTGTACGAACGCTGGGAAATAGAGTCGTCAAAATACATGCGTCAGTATATTTTGAAATACTCGAGTAAATCTTAAATGGGACGACCATATAGTACGCTTAATTTCGCGACGGTAAGAGCACGACTACCTATCTTGGTGATTTGGAAATGGAGTTGCGTGTCAAGTACGTCTAAATCATCAGTTCATTTTAAACACGACAGTTGGAGTGTTATACCTTCAATGGGTTATATTTACTGTTTCACATCGTAAGTTCTCCCACCATGCCTAATTATAAGCTACGTTACTATCTACATAAATGCAAGCTGCACTTCCCGTGAATTTCGAAGGGCTTCTTCTCTGTATAGACGTCCAAATTAAACCAGATCCAAGAGACGAAAGATTCCGCGTGTGACGGCTCTAAAATCTTATTAGGGTGAAAAATGAATGAGAGGGGAAATGAAAAGACACGTTTCACGTGGGCCAGAAGAACATCATTGCTATTCCGTATGTTGACTGGCTGCGCCACCCTAAAGAGCATTTGTTTAGTCATGCTGCGCAATGCTGCGGAAGCAATGTGTCGCACAACAGATGGGAGAAATTATAGCAACGAGAGGATACTCGTCTCTGGGGACAATAAAACCTCTCAAACGACCACGTGGTTCAATTTTTTTACACTGAGTACTGCAGGGAAAAAATTGACAAATAACGCACTTTATAAGCGAGTACTTGAACTTTCGATAAACTCTATACAATAGGCCTAGCCCAATAAAGAGAGAAATCAGACAATTCTTATCTTTTAATGCTTTTCGAGTCAATGAACAGTACCGATTTTCAGGCTGCAGAGATTGATAACATTGGTTTTATTGAAGTGTTGTGAATACAACGTGGGCAGATGATCGAGCCAACTCACGCGAACGACCACGCTGGAGCATTACTAAAGGTTATCTCATCTCCAGCTCAAAGTAAACACAAAAAAGCTTCGTTCAACCCTCTCACGTGACCTACCTGAAATATGAAGCTGGCTTCTGTGACTACGAAATGTAAAAAATAAAACTTTTCTCCATGCTGTAATGATCCCTACTCAATGCTGTCATTTTTGGGCAATTTAATGATTCCTTAACAAACCATGACTTTAGGAAATTATCCTTTCAGCATATGTAATGGTTTCCCATGAAAAGCGTAGGTGAAACTGAAAAACTGCCATGTGAAACGTTGTATCGAAAAACGAAAGATTGCAAGTTCACAAACAAAACCTGAAACATTGAGAGAGAGGCAAATAAAGAAAGTGTCTCTTGACGAGGGGTTCGCTACATTCCCATTTTCCAAGAGAACGCGCATCAGAGCGATCCATCTGGGCCTTCAGAAGTGTTTGATCCGAACATCCATCAGGCGTACCACCCTCCAGAGGTAATATCACCAGCCCTATAGGAACTCTTCCCCTTCCTAGACTACCCTCCTTCCATTATTCCCGCCCCATTAAATTGCTTCCTCCCCTCAACTCGTAGCCGCCGTCCCTTAACTCCATTAATTTCCTCGTACGCAACACTTTTATTTTGTCACCCGATTGATCAGACTAGGACACTTTTATTGTGCAGCCTAACGCAATCTGCGGTGGGCCTACGAAATTACGTGTTTCTTGAGTGATTCCACACTCAAACTATGTTCCATAAAGTGAGACAAGATACGTTCATTTGATTGACTGGGTTAGCTGAAACTAAGAGAAAACGAATAAAAATAAACATGAATTGCACAGTTTTATAACCTTCACATAGCAGAACGCATCTAAAACACCGAACAATTCAAAAAGCTTGGTTTAAGTTGACAAACCTCTTTCAAACTTTGCACGATGATTCATAATGAGAAAATCGTAACTTTATTTTTACACATTAATTAAGCAGGAAAAACTGAAAACCTGCCATTCATCTAAAACTGAAATAGTTCATTGTTTGAGCGCTACAACCACAAAATGAACTTACATCAGTGATTAAACCGAGTAAGCAGGAACTTCTCCGCTGTCGCAAGGCCAACCAACTTCGAGCTGCTAATGAAACAACCTATTTTAGAGGAAATATCAAGATTAAACATTCGAAATTAGAAAATGCAGATAAATTAAAGAATACAGTGTTGCTAGTACAATTAAGGCGACCCACTAGGACCTCGATAACGAGGTAGCTCGGGCACGCTGAACAGGACAGACCCAGTCATGGAAGCGAATAGGTGGACCCAGAAGAGAACTTGGCTCCCTATTCGTGTGGATGGGAAACACTTTTTGACTACTGAATGAAATGGCTCATTCAGAATACGCTGTTTCATTGTGTCTGGCAGGAGAATCATCATTGAAATTCACTGTAATTCGAAATTCGCTGAATGAAATAGCTGTTGATTTGTATATCGTGAACATTCTTTGATATTTGTTAAATTATATCTGAACATTGCTCAACTCGATAGTTAAGTTTTCATTTGAATTCTTTACTTTACGAAGTCGATGCTTGGAAAGGGTTGTTTGAAGATACGTTATTAAAAATGTCTTACTCCATTGCCTAATTTTTTCAGATCTAACGAATGTTTCATTAGCCTAAATCTAGAAGCACCCTAAATTCGAATTAAATTGAAATTCACCCAACTTCAACCTCTGATGTGCGAATCTTAACTCTGGAAATCAATTAAAAAAATGTAAATTTTAGCGCTCTAATTACTGGTATGAGAATATTTTCCCCACAAAACATACCCGCTCAAGAAGAAAAACAAAATAATTCAAACTTAAAACAAAACAATTCAAACAGTGCTCTTAACAACCAACTGACCAGCCCTAAGGAATCCAGGAGCTGTATCGCAAAGACTTCAACTCTCGGAGACAAAAAGAGACACCCAGATTAGAAGTTCGAAGCCATAATGAAGGCACATGCGGATCCCTCAGCTCCTGAGACCCAGGGCTCGCGACCACCACATGGCGCCCCAGGCCGGCTGATCCATTAGAGCCTCGCTGGCGATGAAGCGCGTCCTCGAGCTGCCGCTTGTGCACGTGCGCGTCACTGGCGACGTGTAATTACTTCGTGCCCGTCCGCTGGGCGCCGGCAATGGACTTAATGAACATTTCATTATGAAACTAATTCCCAGGTCTCGGCTCAATCAGTTTTTATCTCATGATGAAACCTCGACTGGTGATCGAAAATAGTGTGATTCAATTGTTACTTCGCAATGAATGAACTTGGAATGAACGAATTAATGTACAAATGAGTGCAATATGATTTAAATAAAGGTTTGTACTCAGGAGCAAACAATTCTAGCATCAAGTACATAAAACAAGAAACTTTTAATTTAGGTGCTTAAGTATTCCAAATTAGCAACGACATGAGTAAACTATACTACCGGTGAGCAGTGGTATGAATAAAGAGACAGTCCAGTTTCGATACAGTCAAGTTTCGATACAGTCCAGTTTCGATACAGTCCAGTTTCGATACAGTCCAGTTTCGATACAGTCCAGTTTCGATACAGTCCAGTTTCGATACAGTCCAGTTTCGATACAGTCCAGTTTCGATACAGTCCAGTT
>JACJUY010000161.1:99900-117936 GCA_014220935.1 Platorchestia sp. MABIK | reverse complement strand
CAGTGGCGAGACAGTCCAGTGGCGAGACATTCCAGTAGCGAGACATTCCAGTAGCGAGACATTCCAGTAGCGAGACATTCCAGTAGCAAGACATTCCAGTAGCAAGACATTCCAGTAGCAAGACATTCCAGTAGCGAGACATTCCAGTAGCGAGACATTCCAGTAGCGAGACATTCCAGTAGCAAGACATTCCAGTAGCGAGACATTCCAGTAGCGAGACATTCCAGTAGCGAGACATTCCAGTAGCGAGACATTCCAGTAGCGAGACATTCCAGTAGCAAGACATTCCAGTAGCAAGACATTCCAGTAGCAAGACATTCCAGTAGCAAGACATTCCAGTAGCGAGACATTCCAGTAGCGAGACAGTCCAGTAGCAAGACATTCCAATAAAGTCGTTTGATAAGACTTCTCAAATGGATGACTCGTCAGACAGAGGACTTGAGATAAGGTTTTTTGGGGAATATGTGACTCATGGAACACTAAAATTCGGAATAGATGAGTTGCGGAACGAATGATTTGGCAAATGGACCAATTTGGTAATCATTTCTAAAAATTTAATGGTGAAACAGGTAGTTGAGAGAAATATCACTTAATTTCCATTTACATAAAGGAACAATTTTCTGATTAGATTGCAACCATTCATTAAATAAAAGATGGAGTTTTTAAGAACACTATTAACCACTAGTTTATTCTTGATAGACAAATTTTATGGATATCGACAACATTCGATTAATGAGCGGAAGTTTTTGACGATAAATAAGCCCACGAGGTATACGCTTTAAAGATACTATGCTCTCATATAGGCCTAAACATTCTGCAGTTTTTTATTTGTAGTTTCTGCATGACTTGCGAAAGATTCCTGTTCATGTAGCCAGCTGAAGTTTTTCTCGAGGGCACTCAAGGGTCGTCAATAACTAATGTGTTCCTCTGATAAACATGAAGTGGCCGTTAAGTTTTCTTTATCATACTCAAGCGTTAGTTGTATTATGAAGTTTGGTTGTCACGCCATGGTATTGGTATAATTTTCTCAAACTAAAAAAAAGTTTGTTTTGAGGCTTAGCGAGTCCAATGCATTTGAGCCGCCGTCGATTGTCGCCACAGAAACAAGTAAAAAAAACTTTTGGGGACTGTTCTTTTAGCTTCCCGCACGATAACCATCTACAGGAATATCTCTCGGGATGTTTTTCATGATGTTCTAATAAAAGCTCAATGTTTTCCAGGGATATCGAAGTAACACGTCCTCCCCATTTTGTTTTCTCTGAGAAAA
This sequence comes from Platorchestia sp. MABIK, assembly GCA_014220935.1. NCBI lineage: Eukaryota > Metazoa > Arthropoda > Malacostraca > Amphipoda > Talitridae > Platorchestia > Platorchestia sp. MABIK. The sequence continues at coordinate 116,669 of JACJUY010000161.1, read as the reverse complement.
AACGAACTTCTGGCCATTACAGAATTAGCCTCGTAAAAACGGAAGCGATCATTGGGGTGTATAGAACAGAGTAAGAGTGTTGTGCAAGTAGGGGAGATCCTTGAATGGTATTTCAACAAAGAATAACTCTCTTGCCATCATTACTCTCCTCGCTAAGCAAACGAACAGAATTGCTCACAGAATACTCGACGTTTGCCGAGCTTGCTATGAGTGACAAGCATCGAGACGTTTAGCACTGTCAAAGAGAGAAGTCGCTAAGACTCATGGTGTGAAAAGCGTGAACACTTTTGGACGCTGTAAACAAAATTTGTTACCTTCAACTACGCGCAACAGAGAAAAAAAGTTTTGTGAAATTTTGCAACAAATTTTTTTAGCAAGTCATTACGAATAATTCACAGTACAATTTAGAATAGAATGTAACATGGCGTTAGCGACCTGCCGAGTGGGTCATTCTCAGGTGTCGCCAGCCACCTATCGCACCAGAATAATACATTTACAGTCATCAATCTGAGCTCAGTGAAGGAAGTCAACAGAACAAAACAAAGTTTGTACTCAAGAGGCCTTCAAGGCGCACATCCCCAGTGTCTTGCATATATGACACACAGCGCTGGTAAAAAGTAGCGGCGTACAGCATTTATGCGGATCACCTTGAAATTTGTACCACGTAAATGAAGGTTTCACTACACAATGTAGGATCGCGTTTTAGCCTCCCTTAGTCATTTAGCCTCAAAGATGTTTAAAGCTAGGAGGGATAAAAGCACCATTTCGTGTAGAGTTAAGGGAACGCGGGATCTATGCACAAGGTGAGTTCCACCCCAGGATCCCCTCTATTTAGAAACAATAAGTTAATTAGGAAAGTTGGGAAACAAGATAAAAGTTGATGAAGAAAGTCAAAGGTGCTGTAAAACAGGACAGCAGTGAACCGAAAAAAGATAGTCGTTAACAAAGCATTTTATTTCCACAAAAAGAAGGCCACCTAACTCTCAGCTCAGGACCTCACATTTTCCAAAGGAAGCACTAACTCTCATAGATGCGATCGTTGTGTCTCCCTGAGGGGTTCAAGAAGACTTAATAGTTTCAAATTTTCCAGTAGAGCAAGAATTGCTGCCTCCAAATCAAGTCCAAATAAATGATCAGCGTTTTCAGATTCCATATTGTTAAATCTAGAAGACACCTGAAGTTCTCAAAAAGATCTATTTTTTGCGTAGGCCTCTACGAATTATTCTCGAAGTTTTTCGATTCGGCTACAAGCCTTGTCTACTCGATCGTGTGTCGTCAAAACATTCATTTCATACCATTAACCGTTTCCATTGAACATCCATTGAGAGCAGCTGATGTCAAGCCCCCGAAACGTAGTCCAGTAGCGCTGTAGCTGTGCTACGACACCCAGCGCCGTCTGGTCTCACTAGTTTCATTATCCGCGCTTCCCTCGCTATTGAGAAGCACCACACATGACCCTCTGCGTCGCACACATATTGGCCACACTGAGCAGCGATCATTTCCCCTCGTGATCCTTCAGCTGCCCTCGGAGTGCCATATTGAGGCGCCCCTCTGCGCATTACACGGCAAGCCCCAACCCTTTGAGGTCCTCTCTGACAACCGTTGCTTCGCACATGTTTTTGTAATTTGATCAAAGGAACTTGAAATGAATCTCAAATTTTAGATCGATTCCTCTCTCGTTTTCTGATAAGGTGTTCAAACTATGAAGTTATGAAAACAGGACTCTAAGTAGTTGATGACTGATTTCCATTTCATTTTCTCAGGAATAGATGAACAAACGCAGTATAAAAATTGTGTACACTGACTTTCTTCAACGACCTTGACAATGCAGGATAAATCTTGAAGTTGTTACGAGTCACGATGACGGACATTATTCCATTAAAACAACGTATAGTAACCTCCATATCGCCTCATATCGCCTTTCCATACAAACAAATGCACTTGTAGGATGAATGCAACGAAGTGTTTGAATATGTTATCGGCTTTTTTAATACCCAACATTTGAACTTACTCATTCAAACAGCAAGATAAGAAATGTATCTTATTCTAAGATTTTACAGAAACGTTGCGCACAAAAAAATGTCTTTACATTGGTAGTACTTAGAGATGGGTACCGGCGGTTGATTTCCTAAAATGTGCTGAAAATTGTAAATTTTTTACAATGCCAACACGTTCATACAGTGGAGTAAAAAACTTCTAAAGCTTTCTGCAAATGCGTCCATACACAAAAAGAAAAAAGAGAGACTAGATTCCCGTACTGAACAAGTCGAGACGAAACATAAAAAAACATTCCTGCTCGCTGCCACACTTCACAAGGTCATGCATCGATTAAGCAAGCACGTGTGTAACGTAAATTACAAGAAAAAAGTACCTCTATCACTCAGTACTAAGCGGAACTAACCTTAAGATTCAAAATTCAAACGATTTCTTAGATTCTTAAACTGTCTCACAAGAAGCAGCAAATGAATTTCAAAATTATCCTCATGACACAGAAGCAGCAGACGCAAATGCCACCAGCCGATGAACGCTATTGGATGTTTGCCGGTAATTCAGCACACCACAGTACACGAAGTGTAAGCAAGAGCATTCTTGTTTCACAAGAGGATCAGCGTGTTTAGTTTGGGCAGGTAAACACGGCGTTGTGAACCTGACCCAGTGCTCTACTTGCGGGCTGACGACCATCCCACCGATGTGTTCTGGGTCATGCGGTAGGGGTCACAGCAACGTCGCCTGGCTTCTGGTGTAATGCAAAATCTTGTGAAGACGTTACGTCAGTTACTGTAGTCTGCTCCTCGTAGGGGGATTGAGACTTGCGCGAGATGTGATGATGCCCTTGGAGAATATGGTCATAAACGACAGCATTTTTATTTCTGCCACAGAAGTCTTTCACGAGTATTTCTTTAGAGCACATGCAGTGATTCTGCCTCTGTTATTTCCATGAAGCGAACTTTAAAGATACGACAAATTAACGCACGATAGTTGATGTAATTTCGTAATTAAATTTCAAAACTGTACAAGTTTATGACTCGATACTCTGGGACTGAATTTCCAGAAGCATCTTCCGAACGATAATTTTCCTTAACTCAGGCACACTTATCTCGAATAAAAACTATAGTTATAATGTACGTAGAATATTATGTACATCATAGCTATGAAAATGCGCTGTGGTTTGGATAAGTTTCAAAAAATGTCACGATTACCAACGGAAAATTTTTCAATTAATAAGGTCATAGAATTTGGTGACAGTTCTTTCATCAAATTGCGGGTTCCACATCTGCCATTGACTATAACAAACATTAAGCATCAGTCGAATATTATTTTTTGACGAGTAATATAATTATCATTCGATATCAGCAACGCGGAAAATAAAAGGCTTTGTTGATTTTTTTTCAATCTTTATTCATTTACCTTCAAATATGAAATACCAAGAGCTTATCATCACCACATCCTTCGCCTCAATCATGTTTGCTCTCGTATGCGGAATCAATATTGTACTCTCGAATTCTATTCTAGTTAATGATAGCTATAAATTCATGATTATTCTTCATAACTACTATTTATTCTGAAATTATAGCTCTAATTCATGTGCGAAAGCAAACTCACTCAGGCACCATCTTCTCAATTCCTTTCACCATGTCTCCAATTCAAGCTCATAATCGCACTTTACACAGAGTGGGTGATCAGGAAATTAAACTCCTACGTTTAATTATCTCATCCTCATCAGAGTTGAGATTACAAACATGCTTATGGTTAACACATGCTTCTACTGCACTCAAGTCGTTCAGCCTTCAAATGGTTTTATAACGGAAATTTATTGAGGTATTCAAGTGCACCCATTTTTTACGTTAGAGTTGTCTGATAAAACGCCCTTATCTTCCCCTTACCTGCACCTCACACCTCGATATCTATTGAAACAATTACCTGAACACTTATTTGCCATAGTCTTATCAAATTTCCTGAGCTGATAAAATGCTCAGCATCAGAAGATCGTTGTGCTGCCTGTACTCCAAAAATTCTCTTGTAATTCATCGGGACTGGGATCAGCTCGCAGCTGACAGCACCAAAAAACAGATCCGCCACCCTACAGAGCTCCCATGCCGTCTCTTCCCTCACTCTGCCTGTTTCCCCTCGCGTCCCAACAGCTGTTGCTTCCCTCGAGATGCTGGAAGCATCCCCTCGCTCCCGCTGTCCTTTCAGCCCTTGGATATTCTTTGCCGTCACTTTTTTTACTTCAACAAAACACTTCAAAGAAAAGAGCCCCGGGCGGAACACGGGATTAGCGCGTGCAAACAATACATGAAAGCAAGCCCAAATGATTACGGACACGGAGGCCTTCCTTTAATTAATGAACCAGCAGCCGAATGATCTTTTCCGTAGTATTCTGGATTGCAATTTCATAGGATGGAATGCTAAAAACAAGTTTGACATAAATGTAATTTGTGAGCTAATTTAAGGAATTAGCCTGTAATAAAATACGGGGTAAAATAAAGTACAAAATAAATTTGCCAGATCTATACCATACCCACTCAACCTTGTGAAAATTGCTATTTAGCTTTAAAACCCAAAAACTTAGCGCAGCAAATGTAAAATCTTTGCATACTTGATTACGAGTATACACTTGGGTCAATTATGACAATGTAGTAGTTCCATCATAAATAACAGAAAAATGTGCAAAAAATTACCTCATTCCATCGAATTACCTAATTAATGAAAAATTATCAACCTCGGAGATGATTATCGCCCCTTAACCTTCGGAAGATTACAAGACATGAAAACGTAGAGGAAGAGCTAGTATTTATTGACAGAAAATGCTACTCTTGTTGGGTACGGATCTTAGCACTGCGTTGATGCGAAGTATTGATGATGTAAGAGTGCATCAATGTTATGTTTGTTAAAGGTTAATTTAACTACACTGCAGAAACAGCGGTGATGCGAGGTATTGATGACGCACGAGTGCATCAATGTTGCGTTAGTTGAGGGTTAATTGATCAACTCTGCTGAAACACTAGTAGATGTTTGTCATTTACAATTTCAAGCGGGAAGCCTCCTCGGAATGAGCACACCCAGCAGGTGCTTAAGGAAGGAGCGTGGGGGTAGGGAGACAATGAAAAGAAATATAAAGTGTTCAGTTCTGAGCTAAGCCAAAGAATCAAGTGTCGTCGGCGGCAATAACATATAAAGGGTAAAAGCTTCCACATTGATGGAGATTTGCAGCTGAAAACTGTTAAAATGCAAGCATACCATGATAATCCAAATTTTTTTGTCCGATGAAAAGCATAACGTACAATCCCACTGTGGGGGAGAGACAGCTGTTTGCTAACAACTGCAGTGTACACAAATCATATACGAATGGGATATTGCAACCACGTTTATGACTCGCCGTCACTCGAGTTGAGAGTGCACACAAGACCGAGGAGACCAGAGCTCGCAGGACAATTATCATTTGGCAGCAATGCTGCGATCGAGGCGAGTAGGCCGGACACGGGCGCAGGCTGCGGCGCGCCCCTGGGGACGAGGCGACGTGCAGCCACTCACGCAGACGGAGGAGACGCAGGACGCCGCTCACGACGAGCCGCCATTTTTGAACGCGTCCCTCCATAAGTCCCGGGCTCAAGGGACCGCTGGAAGCAGTGTCCCACTCCGGCAAGTGTGATTGCTATGATTAAGCTCGCTCTAAACCCTCGAGACTGAATGATCTCATCTCCCTGCAGCCTCATTGCTCCGCAAGATATTGCCTCCGCCAATGGCTTTCTTTCAAAGGAACTCCATTAACTCAAGCCATCTGCACGCTCTCCGTCGTCGGTAGTCTACACTGCCAGATACGCATCAGCTCATGGTACGCCTTAATTTAATTTCAGCCATTTTCGGCTCGTATACACACGATGCCAGTGCGCTGCCTCGAGACCTCAGATGAGAGACACACAACTTCAGGCGACTGGCTCTCGTTAAATCGTGCCAAAAATATTTCTACTTTAAACTTGAAACTCATTTCAGAATTTCACTCATAGCCATGACTACATTTTGCTCTAACACGTGCTGAGAAATTAAGTTGGGCTTCCACTGTGAAAGTGATACACTTGTATGTAACGGGATATGATAATTGTACTTTGTACACACTGTGGGCCGTCAGCTCCTTCAAACTAAGTCATGTTTGCTCAATAAAAACTAAAATCATAATGGTTGAAAAAAATGAGACAATCGCAATGTTAATCAATGGTGGTAAACGATGCAGGCCGGGACAGATAGTAATGTTTCACACATGCATGGTGCGATTAAAGTTTAGATTAAATATCTATTTCTAATTTTTTTCATGTTGCTACCCTTCACAAATTTTTCTAGAAAATGCGGAGGCTTAATCCCCATGCTTAAAAAAATTGAGTGCTACATTAAACAATTCAAGTGCTTCGCTGTTCCAAATATTCTGTTTAACATCGTAAGCTATAATGAAGGAAAACAACGAACTTTACCGACGTTTGCTAATGCACTGATAGTCACTTGAGGTATTTGTTTACCCTATTTATAAATATCACGGAAGAAGTAAAGGTTCATCAAGTTATCATATTGAGACTCCAGCTTGTGCCAAATTTTCAAAATACCCTAGACATTTTTTTGTCAGTATATGTGTAGAGGCAGTAGCAAACATGATTTCAACTGAGTAGATATCTAAAATTCGACCTAACTTCCATTACCAGCTTCAGTACAACATACAAAACCAGTTAGCTTCAATTGCATTTGGTTGGATTAATTTAGCAATGGCAAAATAATTTTCTGTTCCTTGTCCTACAATGTCCGCTAATGATCGTAGAAAACCAAGAGTTATGTACAATGCCCGGCGTCGCCAACATAATTGTCATCGTTATCGAAACGTAAGTCGACGTTTAAAAGAACTCCAATATACTGAGTTACAGAATGAATAAACCAACTGAAAAGGATACAAAATAAAAATTGAAAATGATCAATTGATTAAAATTAAACTTTTCGTACATTTCTTGTTGATATGAGCGACGAGGGTTTTTTAATTTTTCGAGTTTCAACAGATTATGAACGTTGCTGTCCTAATAAAATCAATCTTTTTATATGCTTGCTTCTACTAAAAAATACACACAATGAAAAAATACCTACTCTATTTTCAAGAGCTATCAATATTTACACAAGACACTCCTCAGGGAAAATAACAGCTTTCAAGTTAAGACGTGTATCTGGAAAACGAATTACCAGACCTGAGTACTGTGCTCACATCCCCAGTGATCAGCTCATCTGAAACTCCATTGACTGCAATGCACGTGAGAGTGAAAGACCAAGTTTCAGGCATAATCTCGATGTAAGAGACTACAGTAATCCCGTCCTGTTTATTTTGAAGTCTTCGTCTATTAGAGAAGTTCACTGAAAGAGACAGCTCCACATGCTCGTTCTCAGTGTTTGAGACAAGAAAAAATTCCAAGCCATAAAAATAGAAACGTTCCACGACAGCGAGCGATTCTAGAATTGCTGAAATTGAAATCCAAGTTGGCCTTTGCACTTCAAAAATTGAAAAATTCAATTTCAAGGAAATTATGCTAGAGAAGAGAGAACTCAATTACGGAAATTCATGCGGAGCGAGTCTTAACCACTCTCTAAAGAAATTCCAAGTGAGACCCGATAAAATTGCGAGCCCTAATTCAACACAAAAACAGGAAACAATTTTAGTAAGAGATCAGTCTTCCAATTCGATGGGCAGGCCATAGTTTCAATGAAAATCTAGCATTCATTTTATCATTAATGCATCTCAAAGAAATTTATTTATGACTACTTTCTTGAGTGCTTTTCCACAGCGACAGCGATAGAAACAACAGCCTTTGTACACGTCGGACTGTGATCTGTGAATTTCAGCATTTCAAAATTTCTAACTACATGCTGTCTTAAAAGCTACGTACAAATTGTAACAAAGCTAACACAATTCTATGAAAATTAGTGCCTCACGTCGAACTTATTACATGCAGTGTTTTGAAAAGAGTTCTCCGGAGCGCTGATATGGTGCTTAATTTCAGAAGCTGTTGAAATGGAGAATATAAATTAAACGATCTTAAACAAGGCTGAAACGAGCCACTTTTGTTCAAGCCAACACTTAAAAGAATGCGTAAGCTGTTCAATGGTCCTAGTGCAAAGCTTAAAAATGACGCTGACATAAGCTGCCTCATCTACTAAATTTTAGCTCGATTACACGTAAAGTTTACTGCTGCTAACGAAGTCAAGATATCGCCACAGATAAAAAGAAAGCAAAACTGACTCGCAAGTTGCAGCGGCTTTATGAGACGCCAGGCTCTTTGTTGCAAAAAACTAATTTTCGCATGTATTGTCTCTGAGCATGAAGTTGAAAATTTAATTCGTAAGACTATGGCAAGCTCGAGCACAAGCTAACACAGTATCATGTCATGATCACCAGTCACGTCGGACATTATTCTAGAGCAGCATTCAAGGCGGACTTTATTCCAGAGCAGCATTCAGAATTAATATTCTACAACAGCATTCACAATAGTTTTCAGCAGCATTCTCAAAAATATTTTTAGATCAGCATTCACGTTACATGAAATTTTAGAGCGGGATTTACAACGATATTTTACGACAGTATTCATTTTGAAGAATATTTTCGAGTCGCATTCACGTTCGGCGACAGTCCTCAGTAGAGCTCACGTTAGACGATTTCCTAGAGCTGCATGCACGTTGGACTTCACATTTATGTTGTTGACAGCAATACTTAAATAGAACAACGATTGCGTTCTGCATTCTTAACGTTTTATCAATCCGATGTTTCATACTCGCTGCCACTCGGCAGTGAACTTCAAAAAATTTATAAAGGTCCAAATTCGACTGGAGAACAGATACGTTGAGGCTGCTTTTGAAGCGGACTCAACGCTTTCATGGTCGTTGAAGAGTTAAGCTTCAACTGTGAATTTCAGAACAAGAATTAAGCACTGAAGAATGGCGCACGAATAAAAAGCTTCGAAAACGTCATGCTGAATTGATTGATTATTGATTGATTACAAGAAAGTTTTAGCCTCCCTTACCACAGCAAAGATGTTCAAAGAGAGGATGGATCAAGACACCATTTAGTATGGAGTTAAGGGAACGTGGAATTTATGCACAAAGGATGTTCCTGCAAAGGATCCCGTGCGCAAAGAAACAGTAAGATAAGAAGGCAGAGTACGAGATAAAAGTTGAAGAAGAAAGTCAGAGGTGCTGAAAAACAGGACAACAGTGAACCGAAAAAGATGGTCCTTAACAATACAAAAAACCCTTTTTTGAACAAAAAGAAGGCCCACCTAATAGTGAAATGCATGTAGAACACTGTAAGCTAAACCCACAACAGACTCCACAATATGCAACACTTGTGCACGATGGGTAACATTTAGTGACCACGGGAATCTTCAAGCCCCGTTTTATGCAGACGGATACAGACATCGTAACAACTCTCCTTCCAGAGCGAAATACGTAAGAATTCATTTGAGGGCAATCAACTTTCCTCGCAAGCCTAAAATGACCTCAAATACGCCAAAAAGCGCAACAGTAGACACCGTTTTGTCTGAAATGGGTGTAATTTGTGTCCGATTTGAATTAAACATTTCCACTTCCAATTGAATAGCGAAGCCTAATCCAGACTTGATAATTCCATCAATAGCCTAAAAATGGTTGTGTGATGATCCGAGTCAACGGAAAATTGAGGCGCGCTGGAATTTCCCCACTCAAAATAGTTCACTTTAGTCTGAGGGCAGGCGCTCTTCGCAATATTACAACAAACGAAATTGCCCCTTAAGGAAATGAATGTGAAGGCTAGTATATCAGATTACAAGTTAGTTTAAACCTCTCTGACCACAACGACGGTGTTCCAAGAAAAGAAGAAAGAAAGTACAATTAATTATGGCATTAAGGGAACGAGGTATACGCACGAAGTGTGTCCTCACACTCTGAATGAGAAGGAGCAAGATTGAAAGACGTTCATGAAACAAGGTAAAAATTGAAGAAAATATTAGGTGGTGGAGAAAAACATATATGAACCGAAATAAATTAAAACACTTATTCTATTACAAAAAAGGAAGGCCTACCAAACCTTCAGCTCGTGACCCCAAATCTATGTCCTGGGAGCACAATTCTCATAGGTACAATAGTTACATTCCTTAAGGCAATGAAGTGTGAAAGTTCACATGCATGAAATAGAAAAACCCATTGAGTCTGAGGGTCAATTAATTATTTCATCAGCCAGCAAAAAGATGAACGTGTCATCCGTGTAAAAACGAACGTCTTTTCTTATGTTACAGAAATAAAAAATTCAAAAACTAGTTGATGTAATTTCTCAAATAGACTTGAATATTTTTACTATTCTAAATCCTACATTAAGTGTTCGCTGCAGACGCTACAATTAAAATTCTGACCATTCCTTTCAACACACACACAGCTCAGAACTTTCTTCACAATAACTCAGAAAAAAGAAAGCCAGACGTTGAGTTAGAACTGACGGAGGGAAAAAGTGCCGAGCGGAATTAAGACGTGTTGTCGCCAGCGTTTGGCATATCGTCCACGCGCACGCCATGCATCATCGACGTGACGGTCCCGTAATTCGCACCACGTGCGTTCTTCCGTTGATAATCGGCCAAAGGACGTTCGTCCGTCCCTAATCGGTGAATGCGCGCCCGTTATTCGGTGTAGTTATCGATTTGCGCCCCTCGTTTCGCTTCCTTCCGATATCGATCGAGAAAGTTCCCTCGGAGGCTGTTTTTTCCTCCTTGCCCTCGGTTACCATCTGTGTTCATAAATGCGCTCTTATTGAACGCTGCTGGTGTGGGGTGCCGCGAACCAGAGGGAGACGTCGCGTGCTCGCAGCAAGCTCGCCCGTCTGCCTTCCAACTTTAACTTCCCGTTTGCAATAAAATTGAGCTTTCAAGCAACTCAGTCAGCATCTGAACGTACAAAATTTTACATTGCACTCATTTAAACATCCACTTGAGACAAATGAAGTGCATATGAGGGAAAGCTATTTATTAGAATCCGCACGTATTTTTCAAATTTAAAAGCCTCACTTCAAAATTTCTTACGAAATTTTTTGCTTGACTCCTGAAATTTTTCCGAACGTAATTGAGCTTGCAATTGACAAACCTCAGCACAAATCTTCGTCAAATAAAATTAACAAAATAGCATAGTAGTGCGGAAGTTCGCACGCTGACTGTTGCGAGGGCACAGGTCATTCTATACAAGGGAGTGCGCGAGAATTTGAGTGATCACTTGTTTGAAAGAAAATATTTTCGCAAGCTAATTTTACTCGAGTATCAGAGATATCAACTGTATACATCAAATGGCAGGCCGTCAGTGGGCAAATTATTCCTTGTCAAATGTGAACAAGTAATGCGAATAAAATGATTAATATTTGCTGAGTCAGTTGTGACCACGAAGATACACAAAACCAGTGAGCGTTCTACGCAAAGTACCCAATTTTCTGCATTCACAACTTCATGTACAACCTACCGATATGAAGCAAAAACATAATAAACTCTTTTACGGATTAATTTTTCAACTTGTCGATATCCTTGTGCACCAGTGGCCGTACCTACTACTTACCCAGCCAGAACACGATGCAAGTCTTGCTTGCAGCCTAGGAAATGCATAGCCAATGCTGGAATCGTGGGCGACCTTCGGTCGAGTCATGAAACGTCCTCGAGATTTAACGGACGCACTTCATTTTGGGCAACGGGACCACTTCACAGGAACGGGAAACTGAGAGCGGTGAGGTGGCGCTAAATGAAGAAAAATACAGCGAATCTCAGTTGTGTGCACAGAGATGACAGAACTGCTGTTATGACGAACTTTATCTAACTGATGAAAAGAGCAGGCGAATGTTGACAGTTGGTTACATATACGTCACCAATCAATTGGATTTAGCGGAGCTGCTTGGGTGAGCATAATAAGTACTCCGGCGAAACCAGCGTGATTTCTCAATGACAAAAGGATACGCACAGAAAGATGCGAAAGAAATGAACTTAAATTCATTGTTGAGACTCTATTAAAATGCACATTCAAGGTAGACGACTAGCTGCATCTTGAAAACACTATAGCAATTTCAGATAAAATTGTGGTCCATGAGTAAAAAGTGGCACCATTTCACTCGAGCAGTTTTGGAAGCGTTTTTCAGGATTCAGCGGAAGCAGCTTCAGACATTGTAGTTTCCTTGTTTAAAAATCAAAATAAGGCTCATTTTATAAAACAGTTCGTATGAGCGAGTGTAGATTGTTAAATGGAGTACTTGAACACAACAGCTGAGAATGAGAAAAGAAAGTCTTGTTCACAGCTCCAGGAAGAAATAATGGATTATATTAAAATACATGCCTGTGCTTGGCATGTACGGGAAGACAAACTGAAGCACCTCTGCAATGCGATGCTCTGCAATCCAGTAAAGCGCAACACAATACTGTGCAACAACCCGGGAAACTGTAATATGGCGCACAATGCCATATATAACGAATTGAAGTGTGTTACAAATCAGCACAATATATGATTCGAGATCAGCTACGTAAAAATAACACGGACTCGCTTATCGTCCCATTTTTGTCATATTTTACTATGTTTGTGAGCTCTTTGTGAAGTAAAGGGAAAAATAAATGTAGATACCGAGGGCTAAGCAATACGTGATAGCCATAGAATTTCACACGAATAGCCATCTGGATCGCATTGACAACCGATAAGAAATTACACCACTTGACGCGCATTTCACGAGAGCTTTACATTCAGTTGGAGTAAATATTTTATACTGCATTATTTTACAATAAATTAATGAGTTATCCGGATTAGCTGCTGCTGCTGATGCTTGATTGATTTGAAGTTTGCTTCAACCTCCTTTAAAAACAACAATGATGTTCAGGGAGAGGAAGGATGAAGGCACCATTTAGCATTGAGTTAAGGGAACGCTCAGTCTACGCACTATGTGTGATCCCGCACAGGATTCCCTGGGTTTAGAAAAAGTTGAGAAGGAAGGTTATGAAACAAGATCAAAAGTGAAGAAAACAGTCAGAGGTGCTGAAAAACTAGGACGGCAGTGAACCGAACAAAAGATGGACCTTAACAAAATAAATTTTTTCACCAAAAAAAATTAACTCCCAGCTCGAGACCTCATATTTTCACCCTGGGAGCGCTAATTCCCATAGATTCATTAGTCGTATCCCCATGAGGGGGACATGCTGCTGCTAGACTGAATTGCGAGACTAGTAATAACTTCTTGATGATTTTTATTTAGCTAGTAAAATAAAATACCACAAGTACTAGCCCTGACTTCTGCTAACATGCTTGCTAAGAACTTCACATTTTGTGGGTCAATTTTGACTTCAAATTGGAACAGAAAAATTAACATCTTCTTCTGCTTCTGTCGGAAACAGGTGAAATAGTACGAGTGAATGAATGAGCCTTGATATTGTTAGAAAAACTATGAATAGTTGACATATTAGGGCAATTTTTAGGTATGAATTTAAAGTGAAAGAAACAACTTGAAAACATGTACCCGAATGATAAAATATGGTCATCAATGTATAGAGTACAATAAGAACTCAACAGGTCTTTTTGACAATAGCAGATTTAAGGAAATTAGTTTAATCATCCGTAACCTCAGCTAAGACATTTTCAAAAGAAAAAGAAGGAAGACACCATCTATTATGGAATCAAGTGAGCTGAGAATGTGTGCACAAGTCTTGTCTCCTCACCCTGCGCATGAAAACAGCAAAATTCAAAAAAACTTAAAAAAACACTGGGGAAATTTTACGAAAAAACTAGAAGGTACTGAAAAAATGCAGAGAGCGGAAAAAATGTACCGTAACAAAGCGAAAAATATCTATTTCAACAAAAGCAAGGCCTACTTAACCTTCAGCTCAGAAATTCACATCTCCCCCTCGGGAGCGTTAATTTCAATTAAAGATACAATAGTTGTACTCTCACCTACTACTGAGGAGTGTGAATATAACATCTGAACTATACTGAGTACTTACCACTCCCATGCAAAATTTGCGTGTGCAAAAAACAAGTAGTTTTGGCTTCACTTTGCTTCCAAATAGCTTATAAATCTATAAAAGATTCCCATTTACCTAGAAAAACCATTACTGAGGAAATTAGATTAGATTCTAAGTTAGTTTAAATCTCCTTAACCACAACAAATGTGTTCTAAGAAAAGGAAAGCGTTACTGATGGAGGCTGATACACTGTTATTTGAGATAGCTTCTAAGTGCTTCGAAGCATCGGACAAAATGTCATGAACAAACGCAGGGTATGTTCGTGCAGCGGAACTTGATGTTCATGACCTCAAAAAAAATTGTTCGAGCCTCCAGGACTAAATTTACCAAATACTATGATGAAAGAAGAGATGAGGCCAAGAAAGATCTGAACAGCGATATTAAGCGACCAGAATATTGAGAAACAACCTGTAACCAAACTCGAGGATGCGTTGCTCAACTCGCTGAGCGCTTTTCGACATTATTCGGCCTCGAAGGAATTTAAGACATTTGCCTATAAAAAACGATTGTGCGGTAGAATAAGCTACAGCGCCTTGCTCCCATCTAAGGAAAGCATTCACTTCTGGTAGATGGCTTGCGTGGTCAACGGCATCTCCAGGGACGCTATTAGGATTCTACGGACCTATTCGCTGTCTACGTTTTGAGGAAAAATGACCGTCGTGTCGCGCTCCTGAATCGCTAACATCCTGCGATCCAATGGTTTTCTTGATCAAGTATTAAATTGAACATTTACGCGTGCTTACACGCATAGCCTTCGTATCGAATGAACAGCATTTTGTCCCCAAAAGGTATTTTCAGTACTATAGCTTAAAATGTTGATGATGTTCACGTTAGTGACTTGCTTGCTCATGTAAATATTCCGTGTGTTATATACGACAGTGACGACAACTTGACAATTATTCAGAAGTTCATAGCTCATGGAAATTTCTCCTTCAAAAATTAACAGGAAAAGAGAACAAGACCATAGCTCCAGCAGCATTTCTATCCAGGGAACAAAAAAGTCCCAGCAAAGGTTTGCTCTACATGGGCAACCCACTCGCTCGCGTTAGTATAAGGTGAGCGCATGTACGGAGCACTAGCGGAATAGATCTACATAATAACTTAGTCGAGCGCGGTGACCCTGGACTCAAGGATGAGAGGAACTGCTTGCGGACAAGGGATTTCGAAGGAATTTCCGCATGACGAATGATACCCGCATGACGGGTATCATTCCAGTACAGAACGAGGCATGCGTCTGAATTGAATTGAAGCATTTTAGAAACAGGGACGAACCCGGGTGTGCAGTACCAATACTTGCACAAGTCTGCCGAGCTCTTAGGAAATCCTGCGCAAGGTTTTCAGTCTCCTCTATGATACACAAATCAGCCAGGAAGATAAGGCTCATCAAACTCGCATCAAAGCAGTTGGAGTCCCTCTGCGTTTTACTGCTGACTGAGTGACAACTCTCACAATAAGCACCAAGTCTATGGAGTAGCTGTTGAAGAAATTTAGCCTTGCTGTGATCCACCAAAAGTCAAATGAAACGACTTCTAAAGGAATCTATTCCTTAGAAATATTTCGCTAATGAAAATTATTTTAGAAATTTAAACACCTTATATTTTTGATGTGATTCATCACACTAGATCTTCTAAGTAGAGAAGAGTAAAGGTGAGCAGATAAACTTGATATAAGCTTATTAGAGTTGAATGTTAACAGTGTCAGTTATGAAACATTTGACAAGCATTTAACATGAATGATGATGTTGGTGTACTGACGATGGAGAATTACATTCACGAAGTTAAAGGAGTAACTTTCATAAGACTTGAGAGATATCCATCCAAAAATTGTGAGCTGCTGTCTGGACTCAGTTTGCTTTAATTAAAACGCTTCTTAAGAATTCGGTGAAGAAATCCAATTTTTGACACCCTCCCACTCTGCATGAGAATTATTGAAGCTATAAGCGTTTTTATTTCTATTTGGAACGACATGGAACTTGAACAAACATCTGATTTGTTATAAGTGATGTTTTAAGATTTTAATAAACTCAGTTAACGACTACTTCGGTCAAAGACTATTTAATTGTTGTTTTGGAAATTCAACAAAAAGATTCGAAATAATGTGAAAGTTTATTAAACCATAGAGAAAATAATAGCGTGAAAATTTTTTATCACATATCACTTGTTTCTCAGATATATTTTTGCTGCAGAATTTGAGTCTCCATTACAAGATCTGAGGCTCCCTAGCGTCACTTTCGATCACCCGTACATTAGAAAAGACACCCGATCAAGAACAAGTAGTACTAGACTAAATGCTAGTGGAGACGGGAAAATTACATGTGCACGGAAAGTCGAAAAATAATTTATAAATTAAGCAGAGCTTCTACTTCATTTACACTGAATAATTATGTGCGTTCGATAATATAAAATCAAAAGGATTTGGACTCTCTCATCGAATATACTTCGAATGAATGTTTGAAAGGAAAAATTTATACCTTTGTCGACATAATATTCTAAATGAAAGAAATAGAGAAGAAGTACTTAAAAAACATTTACTCTGAACGTTTCGAGCCTAGGCTCATTCTGAACAAAAAAGTCTGCAATTAAAATGAAAAACAAGTCAGTACACCCAAAATTACAGAAGCGCAGAATATAAACACGAAAAACAAACAAATAAACAAACAAAAAACATAATTACTAGTAATTTATCGGTTGACTATTTTCAGAGGGTATGCACTCTGCATTTCGTTGAGAGATGGTTTGAGTTTATGAATGA
>JACJUY010000161.1:44427-99590 GCA_014220935.1 Platorchestia sp. MABIK | reverse complement strand
AAAGGACAAAAGTATCATCAATATAGCGCCTATAGAAAACTGGTTTGAATGAAGTCGGACACTGATTTAACCATTTCTGTTCATTGTGGCACATGAAAATGTTGGCGAAAGTAGGGCCTAAAGGGAGACCCACACCCAATCCCTCAATCTGTTTATATATACAACCATTAAAAATAAAGGAGGAATTTCGCACAACGTAGTGCAGGTCGCTGGTCGCTTGCTTACCTCTCCTCCTCATTCTAGTATCAGACAACATTGCAGCAATGATTCCTGTGAACAGATTATTGATATTAGCAAATTTAAAATATCAGATACATGTACCGCCAACTTAGACCTACGTATTTTAGAGTCGTTATTCATTCATAAACTCAAACCATCTCTCAACGAAATGTAGAGTGCATACCCTCTGAAAATAGTCAACCGATAAATTACTAGTAATTATATTTTTTGTTTGTTTATTTGTTTGTTTTCCGTGTTTATATTCTGCGCTTCTGTAATTTTGGGTGTACTGACTTGTTTATCATTTTAATTGCAGACTTTTTTGTTGAGAATGAGCCTAGGCTCGAAACGTTCAGAGTAAATGTTTTTAAAGTACTTCTTCTCTATTTCTTTCATTGTGAATTTGCTTCGCAAAATAGATTTTCCTTTGAATATTCTAAATTGATCAGAATAAGTTTTAATTAAATATTCAAAGAATTATGGTAAAAACATACATTTACCTGTACCTTCTTAAATAGAAAACAATGAATGAACAACATGATCTTTCATAATGAAGCTCAAAAAATAGTCTTAAAATTAACGAACGATCTCTTGGTTACAGATGGTTATCAATTCGAAACCTAGATAAATCTGTAAGCTAAAATATGTAAAATAACAAAAAACTCCGCATGAATATATAAGCAAAACAAAATTATGTCTCGGGTCAAACAACTGAATTTGTACAAAAACGCGTGCGTTTTTTTTAACTCAATTTCGACTGATGTGAACAGAACACCTAGACGCACCCAGCGCGAGCGAGCGGACGGTCATCACTCAATATTCGCGTGGATTCAATCAATAATGGAGCGAGGGAAGCAACATGGGATGGCGAGTCTCCCCTCGTTTGGTCCGGCTCCGGTAACAAGAAAGCAGGATTAGGCCGGAACCACCCTCGGCCGTCCGCAGCTTCATTTCCGCCGCCTCCTTCCGACCATTGATCCGCGGCTCTGCTCTGCAGAAGGCTTGCTGCACGCACGCTGTACCCATGCTGTACGCACGCTGAACCCATGCTGCACGCATGCTGCACCCATGCTGCACACACGTTGTAAATATGCTGCACATATGCTGCACGCACGCTGCACCCATGCTGCACACACGTAAGTATGCTGCACATATCTGCACGCACGCTGCACCCATGCTGCATCCCTCAGAATCGTGCTGCAACGGCATGCACTCAGTATTTCGCCCCAAGGAGTATTTCGCCCCCAGGATTTTAAATAATTTGCTGTCACAGCGGTGCAGCCGAGAGAATAAGTTCTCCTGAGTCGACTTCGCTACACACTCATGCCGCAGCACGCATGGTAACCAAATCGACTTAAAGAAGTTGTACTGCCAGCTCCATCGCTAGGACGACGTTTAAAAATCCGGCTTGAGACCGCCTGATAGAGCCGCGTGGCACAGCAGTGCACATCCTGCACTCTCTCGGTGCCGCTCTTGACATCCTGCGTGAGGGCACACGAGGGACGAACAAATCATGCACCTAACAGCACAGGCGCTACAACGGTGAAGCATTCAATTGCGGCCCAATTGGCAGCAACCGCGTAAAAACCGTCACGCAGGAATCTGTGATACAGAAGCACCCAGCACCCAATGATGTCTTCGTATGGGAAAAAGCACGCAAGACACTATGGAGCCTGAATTCCAGTGCCAAAAAGACTTGCAGGGCAGCAGAGGCATCACAAAATATGATGGCTGTACATTAGTTTAACCCGTTTTAATCTTCCGCATCAAACATCAAAAAAATCAAGCGAAATTGTTATAAACCAGAAAAGCCACTTAAGTGAAAGTAAAACTCGCAAACGATCCATGTACATGTAGTCATCAAACAGTCTATTAAATTCATTTGACGAGATAAGAGAAATAAATTAACCAGAATAAGCGCTAAAATTCGAAATTGAAAACTAGCAACCGCGCCTTGCAGCTCCAACAAATTGTATTTTATACTCCACTAAAGAGGCAAAAACGAACGAAACAAGAAGTGTACGACTTACGTAGTCAGACGGAAGCGTCGAGAGACGCTGGCCAGCACTTCGCCAGACGCATGGCCGCGCCGTCGCTGAGGAACATGGGCTGCGAGTTTCGAATGCAGGAAGTCAGTCCATTCTTCTGAATCTTGTCGCATTCTTCATTTTTTTTATTTCGCCTTTCGCTGCTAACGTCGAAGCAAATTTGACACTTTCTGCAGTAGTGTTTGTTCACTCGTCCGCAGATGGAATGAAATAGTTACATTTCTGTGTTGAATTTTCGGTAAGTCCATTTGCGCCGATCTGTGAATGCTATTGACCTCATATGTTACAATACCACTAGATACTACAATATAACACCAAAGTCTACGAATATCTCAATCATTCTAGTAGATCACCTCTGTATTCTGAAGTGTGGTTTGCTGCACTCTCTATGAACAGAGTTTCAAGTTCATTTACATTGAATTCCTGTCTCAGTTCCAAATTCATTGTCCAAGATTGTTCAATTGAAAAAACACAACACTAAAGCAAATCTGAAAATTTTCAGATAATTAGCTTGAAAATATTTTAAATTCTATACGTGTCTTCCGATCCACACTGTCACTGGTATCAGTTGGGCATGAGAACGTTTATGGATCAATGGCGTCACTGGTCGTTCAAAATAACATTTATTTAAGCTGAGCTAGTGCAATTTTCTAAGAACTACAATAAAAACGAACGTGAATTAATCAAGGAATCAGCAGGAAGTCCACGAGGTTGCGATTAAACTCCACTCGCAAGACCAGAAGCATCTTCAGTTTCAGGCTCCACGTCGAAGTTCACACCCATGGGTAACATCGATACCCTCACTGAAACTCCATTTCAATAAAAAGCTTAGGCGCAATAATTTGGAGCGAGCTTATCCAAAACATGAAATCCGGGAGTCAAAGAGCCACAACACGGAGTGCGCAAGTGAGTTATGGTAGTCTAGCTCGGATTAAAATGTTTTACACTCCCTAGAGTCTAGAGACTCAAGACCATCCGTGCACCGTTGGGTAATGATTTTGTACCTAATTTTCAATCTTGAAATTGATGGTCAATCGTAGCTTCTTCGAAATATACAATTAAACACCAATGAAATTTTCCGCGGAAACAATTGGAAACATCGTTTGCAACTGACCACATATAGCGAACCGTATCCAAAATACAGCGCGTAAGATTGACATTATTTTATCAATATATTCATTAATTACTTTATTTACTAATTACTTTATACACTAGTTACTCTATCCATTAATTACTTTATTTACTAATTACTTTATTTACTAATTACTTTATTCATTAATTCCTTTATTCGTGTATTTAAACGTTTATTAGTTTAATAGTTTATTAGTAACCCTCAGGGGGATCCAACTACTGTATCTAAAGAATTTTTACTCCTAGGGAAAATATGTGAGGTCCCGAGCTAAAGGTTAATTAGACCTTTTTGTTTCAATTTAATAGACTTAGTTTTTTACAGACCATCATTTTTCGTTCTACTGCTGTCCGGTTTTTCAGCACTTGCAGCTTTATCCGCCAACTTTCATCTTGTATTATGAACTTCTTTTTCAACTTGATGTTTCTGAGCACCATGTGCCAAAATTGGATTAGCTTAGACGTTAGTAAGCCTCCCTCACTGCAAATAAAGGAGTAGAGAAAAGAGGAATGAGGAAGGCACCATTCAGAATGGACTTGAGAGGACGCGGAATCTTTGTACAAGGTGCAGTGGAACAGTAAATTGAGAAAGAAGCTCAAGAAACAAGATGAAAGTTGAACGAGAAAGTGGAAGGTGCTGAAAAACAGGACAGAAGTGAACCGAAAAAAGTTGAAAATAAAGAAAGAAAAGAAACATAACATATAAAACATATTTTAACAAAAAGGCCCACTTAACCGTTAACTCGGGACTTCACATATTCACCCTGGGCCTTGTGTCGAGATTCAGCGTTTTCTTAACTCCATACTAAATGGTGCCTTCCTCCTTTTCGGTTTAAGATGCCTTTGTTGCGGTTAGGGAGGCTTAAACTAACATCTAATCTAGTTTATTAGTTTATCTCTATCCATTCATATTTCTATCTGTGAAGTCCACGTCAGTCAGTCCGTCCAAATCAGTCAGTCCAAGTCACCCACTCACTCGTTCGTTCATTTTCGTTCATATTTGTTTGTTTATTTTCGTTCATTCGCTCATTTTCGTTCGTTCGCTCCTTTTCGTTCGTTCGCTCCTTTTCGTTCGTTCGCTCCTTTTCGTTCGTTCGCTCCTTTTCGTTCGTTCGCTCCTTTTCGTTCGTTCGCTCCTTTTCGTTCGTTCGCTTGTTCGTTTTCAGTCATATTCATTCATTCCGCATTAAATGCAGTGAGTCAGAGTGAACTAGCAAGAAGTTTTGTGAGCCCGAGCATCAATGACAAGGTGTCACGGAGGAAGGAAGCAGGCTTGCGCACCACATTTACAGCTAGGTGCATGCCTAAGTAAAACACTTGAATTCACTTATCACCTTGAGCAGCACGACGGCGTTATGACGCGCTTGGATAATGCGTCAGCATGACGTTAAGATAAAATCGGCAACGCGCGCACTGAGGTGCATGCAACCTGAGCAGCTTATACGAGATCCATTCATAAGACGAGGGAACGCTTCACGGCTGTGCGCTTCAAAGCTTTACCTAAAGGAAGCAAATCAGAATTAACTTGGAGTCACTTACGGGTGAGTTATTCTTTTGTTCAGGCATGCTGATCGAAGTACAAAGAGAGCAGCTAGCCAGGTCATCGTGAGAGCACTTCGGCTAATGAATGAGGCGTCTCGAGTGATCATACAGAGCAAGGATCCAGCGAGAAGTTTCGCATCAGTCAACCTGGAAGCTAAAGCTGATGATATCGTCTAGGCAATGTAATGACAGCCCAGACACTTTAATAAACTGTCAACTTTTCAGGCACATCGCGTAGCGGCAAACACACAGAACGTATTCATTTACTGACCTCAAAGAGTGGACCGAATCACATTGCTAGAGCCATATAAATAGTACCACTAATGTAACCATGGTTCATTAATTCTACATGTCATGCCGCTCTGTGCAAGTGTCAAGAAATGACGTAAGGAGGGGAGGGCAAAGGCGTCAGCGTTGCCAAGGCGACGTGTTCCAGTCATTGCAGGCGACGCGCCGTAGAACAAAGCCGGTGTTACTCATCGGAAGCCTTATTTCTGCCGCTTGGATACCTCACTCTTATGTGGGCGTGTTTTGCTCATTCGATGATTGCAGAGGAACTATTTGAGTTCAATTGATCCTCAAAGGAAACACGTGGTTGCAAATGACGAACTCATCCGCATAGTGTTCTTGCGCGCAAAAAAGTTCGATCCAAAGCAATGAATTTTCGAAATTCACTTTTCTGTCAACTAATTCAAATTAATCTCAGAGCCATGAATCAAGTGTTATTTTCTGTACGTTAGAATATCATTTGAATTAAAATGTCACGCGCAGTTAAGAACGTTTTGTAAATGTAGTTTTAAATTCCCTCTGGAAGTCAAGCATCACAAGGCAGCCTATGAAACGTGTTGAACAGAACGCGCATTATCGCCGACTTCAGACTAAATGATAGACGACAACTGAATGTTCGCAGCCGGAGATACTTATGATCAATAGCGCCTGGTGCCACCACCGGCAGTAAAACACGACCTCGACACTTCCGTTATCTGCTTACGAGGAAGAGGAGAAGCGCTTAATGCTCCGCTGGTTATCGCGGCGCGTAGTCGTAACTGACACGTAAATAAAGTTGCAATTTATACGCTCATAAAATCGACAAACTGGGCGCGATGCGGAACAAATTGTACAACTTCAACATCAAGTGATCCGAACGAATGAATTTTATTTATCCCTCTAGTTCAGTTCAGTCATCAGGCGTGTCAATAATTCCGTTACGTACGCTGGTGCATCCATGCTGCCTGGGTACAAAATAATGGGATTGATGCTTTCACATTCCTACAGTAACACCTTAAATTTGAGAGTCGCTAAGGGCTTGATTTGCAGTACAAGTATACCGTTCATGGTATGAACTTCGGTTACGACGTATAATTAGTTTAACTACAAATACGGCGTGCATTCAGCCTTTAAATTGTCAGTCTCCACGGTCAGTCTCCCCAGCACCTCTTACTCATTGCCAGTACAAGCCATGTTCGGTTGGGCTTTTTATGACCAAAACTGGAAAGTTTGAGCTTTCTCAAGTTATATTTGAAGAAAAAGAACACTCCGAATCTGCCAACTTTACAGAGAGTTGTATGATGCTGGGAGCTCTTTAGGGTCATATCTTACCAAAAAAGTTTCAATCTTAATTATGGTCATAAAAAGCAAATCTAGCAACTTGGATGACGCCTTTATGACACACTGCTTCAGGCACCGCTAGTTGTCTCTCAGAAGCAGGAATAGCTCAAATATTCTAACGTCACTTTATTATTATATTAGTTTGAGATTCCCCAGCCACAACGTAGACGATCTTAAGAGAGCGAAGAGAAATATGCACTGTATGAAACGAGGCATCAATGCACAAAGCTTGTTCTCAAATAAAATACCCTGCTCATAGAATCATCAAGTTAGAAAAGATGAGAAAGAAAAAACAGAGTAGAGAGAGCGAAGAAGACATGACAAGTGTAACAAGCAAAATGAGCTGAGATTAAATCCCGAAAGTACATTTGTAGCTGAATTAACTTAACAGTTCCTCCGATATGGGAGCCAGTCCTCTAAACATAGGATGGACAAACTCAACTAACCTAAACCGCGCCTATCTTACGCCATCTAAAAAGCCCTCAGCTCGGAGCCTTACAGCTTCCCCCTGAGAGTGCTAATTCCAATAGATACAATAGTTGTATTC
Organism: Platorchestia sp. MABIK; assembly: GCA_014220935.1. NCBI lineage: Eukaryota > Metazoa > Arthropoda > Malacostraca > Amphipoda > Talitridae > Platorchestia > Platorchestia sp. MABIK. Next base: position 92,498 of record JACJUY010000161.1, on the reverse strand, counting down.
CTTATTGAGTTCTACGATTGTTGCGTCATGAAACAAGCAAGCACAGGTTATGTTTGGCTGCGAGTAAAATATTCTTATTATACGTATTGTCTCCATCTTTACAACACATTTTAGGTTTGAACAACGATATCTTTATGTCAACATTCCTCAGAAAAACTTTTTTGTTTCTGTGGTCGATTTATGTTTAGTTATTTTGCTCTGAAACCCACGCAACCCTGACTTTTTCGTTTGTGAAATTGCGTCAGCAATTCATGTTTCTTATTCCACATTCGCCCTCAAGTTTCTCTCCGCCAACTCACAAACTCCTCACAAATTTCTCTCCCTAACTTTCAAACTCCTAAATTCTTCTTCCTATCCTTCATTTGAGATTTGATTCTTGGGTAACGTCAGCTTCCGAGACTCGTTTCCTGCCACGCTAGTTCACCAGCAAATTGTGACGGTATTCTAATGGTTCTAAGATTGTTCGAGTTTTGTAAAAAGAAGGTTACAAAATCTTGCAGGTTGGTGAACCTGTCAATGAACTAACTCCAGAAAGCTTCCAAACTGAGAATATCGAATTTTCTTATCATTTTTGCACATGTTTCAACTATTTTTCCCAAATAAAGGTTAATCTGTCAGAGTCTTTAAAGAGCAAAATCGTTTTAGATATGCGGTAAAGTAATGCGCTTTCAAATTATTTCTGCAGCTTTCCACTTTGATTTTACAACATCCGAAAAGCTGCCGTCATGTTGAACTTATTTTCGCTCTGTACTCTTAACTAATACATCAAACCCTAGCAAGCTACAACTGAGTGTCTGAAGCCCTTTCAATAACCGTTTTCATACTCAGTCTTAGACCAAACTATATTCCTACAGAGACAATCATTGAAGTTTCTCAAAACTCAAGTGTCATCCAAGCAATTTCAGAATTATTTTTCAAAAGATTAGTCTCTAATTATTCATCTTTTAAAAGACCGGTGATTAAACTTCTTGCGTATATGTAGTAAAATTCCTACTTCCTTCAAATCTTTCTCTTCCCACACCTCTCACACTCATCTTCCCGAACATGGCTCAGAGGTTTTCGCCTCTAACACATCAAACCAAAACTTAGGACCACTCTAAACACATCTCAGAACACAAATCGTTCATTCGTCACATCGTTACCCAGGGCTACACAGAAATCCAGAGACCACCACCGCAACACACCCGTGGTGGATGTCGTCACCCATTATTGAGCAAACCGATCCCAACCGCTTTTGGGCAGCCGCTCCTGCCTCCCCTCGCCCCTGACAGGCCGGCGCCTCCTCTCTTCCGTTTCCAGCTACAGTTCCGAGTGGCTCACTTCCGGCCAGCCGGGCATTTAAAGCTGAGCTGCCGCTCGGCCGCGGGCTGCGACGCGCTCCTGAATGGTGGTTGTGGTAGTGGTGGTGTAAGATGGTGAATGGTACTGGTGTAAATGATGAGTGGTAGTGGTGTAAATGATAAATGGTGGTGTGAGATCATGGAGGTGGCGGTGGAGACAGTGAATGGTAGTGTTGAAGGTAATGAATGGCAGTGGTGTAGGAAATGAATGGCAGTGGTGTAGGTAATGAATGGCAGTGGTGTAGGTAATGAATGGCAGTGGTGTAGGTAATGAATGGCAGTGGTGCAGGTAATGAATGGCAGTGGTGCAGGTAATGAATGGCAGTGGTGCAGGTAATGAATGGCAGTGGTGTAGGTATTGAATGGCAGTGGTGTAGGTATTGAATGGCAGTGGTGTAGGTAATAAATGGCAGTGGTGTAGGTAATCTATGTCAGTGGTGGACGTAACGTATGGTAATAGTGGGGTAATGAATGGTAAGGGTAGGCGGACATCACGTTTGTTAATGACCAAAATACTAAATGATAGAGTTGAAAATGGTGCAGTAGTGGTCGAGCTGATGAATGGTTATGCTAGGGATGATGATGTTGGAGGCAATAAGGGGAAGTAGAGAAGGAAAACAAGCCAACAGCTTGATCCAGCTACCCGAGCTAAGAAGCTTCACTACAGATGCCACCATGCTGAAAGGCACTTTAAGCATAACGGATTCATGTGATCAGCAGCTAATGTGGCTAGCGGAAGACTCAACTTGCTCTTTTTCTGAGAGAAATTTGCTCCTATAGGAGAGGCTATCTTCCTGATTTAGAGGAAAACGCTCGGTAATACATCAATAGCTTTAAATTCGTAGACAGGGTCGTTCACTCGTGATCTAACTAGCTAAAATTGATCCCAAACTCCTACTGCAGGCTGGAATTATCTCCCAAATTAAGCCTTCTAACACCAGAGTTCAGAATCAAGCGACAGCTGGGACGACCTGCAGGCAAGCTCTGTGTTACTGTAGCTGTAAGTCAGCGTGCAATACATCAGCGAGAAATATTCCGTAATAAAATAACCCCAGTTACAGAGATTACAGCGGTATTTTGAGTTCGGTAAACTCTGGATTCATTGTTCGGAAAGAAACGTGCCTAGTAATTAATGAGAGAACGCAACATTACACTCTATTTTACCATCGCAGACGCTCGTGGCTTCCGTCAAACTGTTGCAATGATTGTTACGGAAAGAAAATTTTTAAAAAAGTAGGCTGGTTTGAGCAAGATCAAAACGTACATGCTATGCTAGGCTGTGCGGCACCTCTTCATTATCTCCGACCTAATGAAGCAGACATGTGTTGCGATACCGCATGGGGACAATAACCATCTTTAATTTATTATTTTAAAACTATCCTTGATCAGCAGTACTGGTCGTAGGAGAGACAGGTATTGAGCCCATTTTACTCAAAACGCTTCCGGAAGAAGTGTAAGTAATACTTAAAGTTAAACTTCCGCCTTTCAGTTAACACGGTTGTTAAGTCCACGGTGAGTAATGGCGAGCACTATAAAGCTCGGTTTGGGACTCAGACCAGATCGGGAGTCCTCAGTAATTCTGTTTTCCTGTGCACTTGCGTGCTGGGCAGGGTTGGCCTGTCTGTTTTGCCTCCAGGTATTGACCTCCCAGATGGTCCACAGTTAGGAATTCAAGTGGGAATACTACTTTAACGCGAGTTCTTGGCTTTTTGAGTGTCTCTTCCCGCTCGTCCGTCTTCCTTCCGGCATGGAAGATGTTACAAGTGTTTCCTAGGAAGTTCTCGTTCTTTGGGTGGATGCCGGCTTCCAGCACCGCAACACGCCTCAATACAGCGCCTTCAGCGTTACCTTGGAATTTTAGCATTATTTAGGTCCTTCATCCTTCTACTGTAACCTTCATTTACTCAGCTGTTTCTGTTTTTCACCTTAATAGGGACTTCTCTTCTTTTCCGTACGGTCGATTAACCTCATATTAAAAGCCCGATGCACTCAACTCTCCCCTTTTAACTCTTAAATGCAATAAGTGCTTAAATTAATGTTCTATTGCCCTCTAAAAGAGAGCTTTGTTATTTGAAGATTAGATTAGTCGTTAGTTTTAGCCTCCCTACCCGCAGCAACAAATGCGATCCAAAGAGAGGAAGGAGGAAGGCACCATTTAGTATGGAGTGTAGGAAACGCGGAATCTACGCAGAAACGGCATAGAAACAGTATGTTGGGAAAGAAGATTATGAAACAAGATCAAAGTTGAGGAAGGAAGTAGTAGGTGCTGAAAAACAGGACAGCAGTGAACCGAGAAAAGGGTGGTCCGTAACAAACCAAAATCCTATTCTACTGCAACAAACAGAAAGCCTACCTAACCTTTAGCTCGGGCCCTCACATAGTCCTCCTGGGAGCGCCAATTCCCATAGATACAAAAGTTGTATCCCCCTGAGGGGTTTGTTATTTGAAGGGATCTCTAGTTTCTACACTACAAACATTACAATTTTACCAGTACTTCCCAACGCTTATTTTCCCTGAAATTACCTCTGGCCTGAACTTCTTGTTTGACAGCTGGGTAATTCCTTGCACTGATTTGGATGTGGGCCACCTATCTATCTATCAGGCGGCGAGTCATTTTGGAATTGATTGTATTCATTCTGATTATGTCTGAAATGTAACGTCTCTCTTTAAAAGTAAAACTATCACAATTTTCATAAGCCCTGGATCGCCGCGTCTACTCAAGTTACTAGTTCTTCGGAACCGTTCGTACGGGAGGCTTTCGGGAGCGCGCGCTGGGGAAGAGAAGGGTGGGAGAAAATAAGGTAGTACTGAGATATGGACGATTGCTATTATACCTTAGTTTTGTTATCCTAGATTAAAACCAAACGTGAGGTGCTTGTTTTTCGTTGTGGTTGCTGTATTGCTGGGTAGGACGAGACACTTCGGGGTTTTCCCTGAGCTCGACTCGGGAGAGGCGCTCCGATATTGGTCTCTATAAATATATATATAATGCCGCTGAATTCTGCACCTTCTAACTTCACTATTATTTTTCTTTAACCAAACTTCACGCTAGAGTTTACCCAGATTGAAGTTTACCCATATTGGGTAACGTTGGAAGAATTGGGTGTGAGGTATGTGAACTAGTGGCTTCCGACAACTTGAGTTAGGAGAACTGGAAATAACAAGTTGGACGTTTCCTAAGGAATTCTCAGTTGACTTCAACATACATTCCTTTCAAGGAATTTGGGCTAGAAGTCTTTTGAGGAGATTAAACTCAAGTCTTTAATAAATTCCCGCTAATCCTTCTCTGTTGTCTAACGTCAGCAAATATAATCTGCTCCTTCAAGTTGGAGGCTCGAACTCTTTTTTTTTGGTCTAGTCTCACTTACTGTTTAAATAGAAGTTATTTTATTCTCAGATCTGAGAAAATACTTTTGAGTTGCTGTCTTTCGTTTACAATTTGAACTGACGAAAACTCAACTGACGAGTCTGCTGTATTGGTCCATGTCAAAGCCATTTATTATACAATTTTCTAAAATAAATCTCTCAATATGTTTTATTTCTTGCAAGATTCCTGCGTTTAGTTTAGATGTGCTCGAGGCCCAATTAATGCTCGAGCAAATTAGCTTCACGCGACCCATGACTTTAAATATACATCGCAAGTGCCGACGATCCTCCGCAATTAAGGCTCGGACTTAACGGTAGGCAGCCGTCAAGTACAGCTCTCGGAAAACCTACATTGAGGCGACAGATCCTAACGACAACAGATGCTCTCCTTAAAGTTGGCCGGAAATCCCACATGTACTCAAGGAGTTTCCAATCTGTGTATTATGCAGGAGGAAAATTTTTTAGTCTCATCCCCATCCTAGGCTCGAGAAAAGAACGGTTGTTTCGGTTTAATAAAGTTTAACATCATTGGGTAATCTTTACCGACCCTTAATTAAACGGCAAACTCACCGAAAAGTATTAGATTTAGAAGTTCTTTAATTTCTCCCCTACACATATATATATAGTAACTGACGCGCTTCAGCAATAACACATGCCGACAGATTTTAAATGAAACTGTGAGGTACATTCAGTTTCCACTTGCTTAATCCACTGGATTTTTCGTTCATGCCCGCGTCTGCACGAAAATTAACCAATTCTTTTATGAAAAGCACGTTTGACTTAGACATTTCATCTTCTATATAATATTTCTCTCACTATTTTCAAGGATTAAAAGTGGAGTCACGGAAGAGTAAAAGTGGAGTCTTCATGGCTTCTTGTCATGTGTGCTTCACTTTTACAGCAGTAACGGAGATACGAGTGGGAGAACATCACTGTTTCGTTGAGGGCATCATTGCAATGATATTGAATTTCCCGTAAACTTGAAAGTTACCTCGCCTTTTCAGATAAGCTCCTATTCATGTGCCACAATCTTCAGAAGATATCTGTGATTAGATTGAGAGGTGCGACTCTTATGCAGCTTTCGTTTTGCGCTAGCACCTCAGAGAGGACGGATAGGGCCTGTCATTTAGAATGCAACTCGGAATGTTTTGACGTAATCGAGATACCTCCAACACTGCATACCGATCTCACTGAATCAGTCATAACTGCATTTATCAAGAGTATCGGTACTGTTGACCCGAAGGGAAGAGACGCACGAGAGACGATGCTGTTCTACTAAGATGAATTTACGTACCGCAAGCAGCATCGTTGTAGTAATCGAGAGTCAAGCCAGTGGAATTGAAGTTAGAATAATTGGAGGGTAGAATTTCGACTATTTTTGGCCTCTTGGAGCCATATCTGGAGACTGATAGCAACGAAGCAGATATCTGCAATTTGAGAAAAGATTTTTAAAACGATAAATTTGGGTTAGGGTTCGAATTCGAGCGTCAGAGAACAGGTGGAGGAACAGAAGTCTGGCACATCGTGTATCGAAGAGTCGAAATATGCAAGAAGTAAGCAGGCACATTTGAGATTAAAAATTATTTCAAGGGGAAATTAATTGGCGCCTTTGAATAAATAAGCGAACGGAAATGTGTAATGAGTCAATTCAAAAAGGCAAATAAATCAGATGAGAGCAATAATTTTAAGCTTCTCCAACTAAAACAAAGGTATTCCAAAGAGAGGAAGGACTGAGGCACCAATATGTTTGAAATTATAAGGAAGAACGCAAAAAATCTATCTGCAAAGTGTGCCCCCACACCCTACACATAGAAGAAGCAAGGTTGGAAGAGTTAATGAAACAAGGTAAAAGTTAAAGGGGAATGTAACAAATGCTTTAAAAAAGCAATGAACCGAAAAAAGTTAATCTGCAATAAAAACAACAAACCAATTTTTCTAGCGAGGCTCAACTAACTTTCAGCTCAAGGCCTCATATTTTTCTCCTGGGAGTGTTAATCTTCATCAGTACAATAGTTGTGTGCCCCTCGGAAGATGACCCGATGGCCTACATCTAGCTAAGGTACAGTAACCTAGCAGTATCTCCCCTGGAGGCGCCGGTCCCCATAGCCTAGGATAGACGAACCTAACAAACTTAAAGCTATTGTCTACTCTATGTGCTTTGAAGGAGCTTGACATTATGCATGCCCAAGTATTTGCATGCTCTCTCAAGCAGAGATCAATTTTAAATCATTATAAAGTAAATATCATTTTTTTACATGCAGAACACAACATTGGTTTCCAAAGTGCATTCTCATTCCGTGACCAATGATCTGCAGATGTATACTAACTATTTCAACATAAGCCCATGTCAGTGAGAGACGATATCAACAAAACAAAAGCAACTATTTTTTCTTTTGTCAAGAAGTATGATATTAAAACATATTTAAATTTGAGATCAATCACTTAATGAACATGAACTTGATTAAAGAGCGAGCTGCTCAAGATTGGGATAGAAATCAATGCCCGGTGTTAAAGCAATGAAAAAGGATGAGGAAATAACAAAAGTGTACTCGGAAATTAGGACCCCATTGAATCGTCTCCAACTGTAAACCACCTTGGAAAAACTGTCGAACTTTCTACTATCTCACCTAAGTTGTTCCAGTTTTTCGCGTGATATAATACGAAGAAGCATTTCGCTAATCATTTTTTGCTGAATGATAAGCAATTTTTTCGTATTTCATTACGTGAAAAACTGGAACAATTTCGTAAGATTGAGAAAACGGAAAAGATATTCCATCAAAGAAGATCAGCTTATCTAACATCTTACTCGTCCAGGTCTAGCAAAAAAATAACTCAGGATTGCCTGGTTGGTCGTTTCATTGCTCGACATTCTCTGACGCGGTCATTTTTTGTTTTTTACTCTAGAAAAGCTGAATTTGAAAAATTAATCCCTCTACAAAGTAAATCCAGAAACTCTAAGCTGTTACACGGAGGCAAAGTAATACTTAAAACCGCAGAAATCTATGCTTAAGCGACTAGTTCAAGTAAGTGTTATGGATGTTGCGCACATTGGTAAAGTCCAGAAAACATATCACACTAGATCCAATCGTGGTGAGTTGAGATACATTGCAATGATCATGATCTTCATACCAAAACTTGTAAAAACCACGTATTAAAATCAAAGGACAAGTTAACTCTCAATGGCACTCTAGACCAAGTATCTGCGCAGTAACAATGCAACACATGAATTAGAAAATCCAATTCTAAGAACCTCGCAAAAAATAGCGGGATTCAACCCGAAAAACGTTAGACCAAACACAAAAATGTACAAGTGTGACTCTTTTGCATTGAATCTATTGTGAAAGCTGAACAGTAACTGAGCGTGCTCCGTTTCCGCATACATCAACTCAAATGAATGCCCGGTAAGAAACTGTGTTGAGGAAGAGTCCTGTCAAGATGCGATACGAGAAGCAAAGCCTAGCAACGATTGTCCGAGAGTACACAAACAATAGAGCTCGGTTTCTTTCTTCAAACTTCTACATGTGGACGCCGGCGCAGGGAATGCGCTCTTCCGGTTGCAAAACGTCCACCGCTTAATGAGATTGGAACGGTCTTGAATATCCCCGATCTATATTGGAAGCTGGTGCCACAATTCGCACCGCGCTCGGTTGGTCCGCATGGTATTTTGGGGACGACAATGCATGAGCGGCTATCTTTTTTCTTCGATCGTAGGTCATGCTATATTCAGCTGCAACGTCATCAAGTTCCGAATACACCCCTCACACTTCTCTGCACATGCCGCCAATCGCTTCAATTCCAACGCAGAAAATCAAATCTCGCCCACCGATTCATCAACCAGGCAGCCTTCCCAAAACATTCACCTGAATATTTCCCGAGCATCGAAGGCTATCAAAGTATTTTCGCTTCAATACACGCAGAAAATACTTCGCAAAACCTCGTCAAAATGAGGGAAGGGTTCTATCGACCGGGGGCTTGGCAACTGGTGCTCTGCCCTCTGCCTCCGTACCACACTTCCGCTTTCGTGACGTCAATGCCGGGACGCATCGCTAGCGTCTAACGGCACTTCTGCGTCTGCATGTGAGCATTTGCATCAAGCAAGGAAGATGCGTGATCATTGCGACACTTGTAGCCATGCGAATAAAAACACCACGAAATCGAAATGTCGACGAATATTTTGTTGGTGTTAGCTGAACACAGCAGCACGACAGCATTTCCTGAGAGACCGCAGCCTCACGACGAGACCTTGAAACAGTCAACATGCAAAGAAACGAGCGAAAAACTTGTCTCAAAATCCAGCTGCATGTGCTGGCTAATTCACCATTAGAATTCTGTGCAATTACGAGCTATTCAAGCCTCGATGCAAAATGCCTGCGAGTCAAGCTACGGCTAACTAGCATGAAAATCTGCCTTATTCTAACCCCAATTACACATGAAGGCGTGTGTATTTAATCTTTAACTATACCACGCGTCGTATTTGATACACTTTGTAAAATGCTCACATATTCCATTTCTTGCCAAATTTTTTAGCCCCGATTTATTTATCAAAGTTCTCTGCTGAGTGGCAGTTTCGTCCTTATTGTGATGGTCACAAGCTGATGCCAGTGCTAGTCTAATAATAATAGTAGTAATGACAGCGTGAGGAAATTGTAATTGTTGCATGGGGAAATTCTGACGGTTAAGGGTTAGACACGCAACTGGTGCGTAATTCTGTAAAATATAGCAGTTTATCACTGTATTCAAATATGTAAGTTATATATACGTCGGAATAGAACATGAGCATTCGGCAGACATTTGTACCAGCTGCAATCCCAAGTTCTTCCATTTAACAGAAACAAGTCCGAGAAAGTAGCAAGGTCAGTATATATATATCTCGTCAACACGGAAAAAATCCAAACGTGTAATGTGAACGAATTACCTAGATTAGACTACATAAGTTATTTTATACCTCTTTAATGACGTGAACAAAAAATTAAGGACAATTACAAGTTTTTGCTCAACTCCCATTAACAACCAATTATCACGTAGTTTCCTAACAATCACTGTGTTCTGCGAAGCAAATTGGGAGCTCTAGCTTCTGTCACTCAAAAGCTTGTTTATTTCCAAAAATTTGTTGACTGCCTCAGATTCTTCACTCAAAAAACCGAACAAAGACTCAAATGTTTCATTTATCACAACCCGTCAATATTGTTATTGTTATGTCCTCCTCAGAAATATTATTCTGAATATGAGCGAGCATCAAGAAAATGTCTATCGAAACTCTGCAATTAGTAAAGAAGGGTTATTCTGATCCTTTTTCTAATCCTAAGCGAACAAAGCCACCTAGAGCTATTTTAGACAAAGTTGGCATAACACAGAATGGAGCTACATCTGCGTTCGGCGCCGACTCTTACATCAAACATGTTTTCGAACGCCCGGCTTTGCGCCTACCTGTAGTTTCAGAAACAAATATCTTAGCCGCAATAAATAAAACCATAAGCCAGAATTTTCCTTCCTCGATACGTCATGTATAAATATCAAATAAAATAGGACATAAATTTCAATGCACGAGACGAAAATTGTACCTTAGAGAACAGTCGCAGCTGATTGCGGTGCTCAAGAGGAAGGTTCATAAATACAAGCATTAGAACGTTGCCATACGAGCAGTTCGAATGTTTGTATTCTACTCTAATGCACCTACTACAAGAAAATTTATCTTTTTCTCTCGTTTAATCACAAGCAAAATATTGAGCAGTTAACCTCACGGAATATATAAAACCTATATGCGCTCGAAACTCTCAGAGTTCTATGCCCTGAAGCCGAGCTTTCAAGTAATTACGGTTGATGGCAGCGCGTTACCAGTAGCGCATGGAACGAATCATTTTGCGTTCTTTCAGTTCAATGTAATCTACATCTCCGCTGTCCAAATTTCAGCCTCACTTGAGGTCGTTCCACTGCGTCCTAGTTCTTCTGTTGCGCCATCAAGCGTACACCAGCACTTCTTTTGCTTAACTGCATAAGCTTCATTTTTTTAACCATGCAGCATGCATAAATATACGAGCCTTTGCAGCTAGTGAGCTATTTTTGTAGCTGAAATCAAAGTTCGAATGGAATTTGTCAATAAACCAATAAAGAAACCACAACTTCTCTATCAGAAATACTGTATGTCTTAGTTTTTCAAACGTTTACGAGAGATAGAAATCGAATTAGCGAATTTCAAGAAACAGGGCTGGGATTGTACAGGTAGTAAACAAGTTACTTTTAAATTAATAATATTATTATCATTATCACAGTTTTCATTAAATTAGTAAGTTTACAACTCCCTCACTACAACAAAAGCTTTTTATCGAGAGCACAGTGAAAAAAACACTTAGAGGAGACTAGAAAACGGGGAATTTATGCTTGCAGTGTGTTCCCACTCAGGATATTGTGCGCATAAAAACAGCAAGGTTGGAGAAAAAGAATGAAACTACATTGAGCAGGTAGTGAAATGGACATAAAAACGGAAAGAAGTAACCAGAGCCTGAAAGAACTCCCAAACGCGATTTGACAGCATCCCCTGGGGGAACCAGCCCCCATCGTACAGGATAGACAACCATACTAACCTAAACATATTGTCTATCCTACGCTTCCTCTTGAGGCTGCGTGTAAATCTCAGGTTTGGTCGAGCCCGTGATGTTTCTAAGAGTGACTACAGAGAGACCTCACTTCACAAGTTAGTCAATTTCCTGAGCTGAGATGCACTTCCTCTGCACCAATTTCACAGCTTCCTTCCTCTCTAATGTTGTCTTGCTGAACCTAACCTCGGATGCTGCAAAGCATCCGCAGAACTTGTAAATGTGTTACTGGCAGTTAAGTTGAAATTGACCGAGAGACATTATTTGCACGACTGACTCAAAATATTCGATGAACAAACATTAGAGAAAAAAAGGGTTTTAATTAATTTAAAAGTTACTTTCCCTTACCTGAGCCAATGAAACGAAAGTATTCCCCAATTTAAATGTTACATAATTATCTGTTTGATTGAGAAGGAAACCAATCGATGCGACTTCCACTTAGCACGTAAGAAGTACAAGCTTGGGCTAACACTTTCGGAAATGACAGCATGACCTACCTCATCTCTAGCACGCCGGCCTTTGAGAAGTGTCACACCAAATTTTTTTTCACTCAAGTAAAATACGCAAATTTCACTAATTTTAGGTAGAAGTTGACTTATCAACGTCACGATAATTCCATACTTAAGAAATGATTCATCATGCTCATTACACGGTTCAATCGTAGAATTGAACAAAATTTTATCATAAGTAAATATTTTTCCTACCCTCGAATTTCCTTCAAAGATTCCAGCATTCGATTCCATCTATGTCCTCATCGGTGACTTCCAGTATTCTCATTCTACTTACCTAGAATAGGTAAGTATTTACCTACAACAGTTTGCTCTACCAAACTGCACTTTAGCCATACTGGTTCTCTTAACGACTTTTCATTCTTCAACGTAACATTTCAAATGTTGCCACGTTTTTCTTTTTCGACTTCAATTACAAGGACATACAATGCTGTACTTCTCAGTTAAAGCAGCACAAAGTTTCATAGTCAGTTAAACTCACCATTACTCGTATTGTTGACCGGCGAGTAATTTTCATACATCTTTTATTTCACTGCAGTTTGAAACATTTTGCTCAATTCAAAATTGGCAAATTTTATTAAAAATAGCGGAAAATAACCGTGCGTCCGAGCACAATTACATCTACCATTCTGCTGTTGGTAGTAAGAACACGTTCGTAAAATATTAAAATACAATAACACGTACTAGCTAATGCAGTGTCCATATATCACCTGTGTACTGTGTGGAACAGCACCATTTTTTCTTCCATTAGTTGTGTGGAGTTTGCGATGGTACAGTTGGAAAACAACGCACTCAAGTTGTACACTTGGTGTAACAAAAACAGCAAAATCACTGTAGTGCACAAACTCACAGCCTGTCAACAATGTAATTGGAGGATCCTTGAGAGGCCGTAAGATCAGTTCATGCACCCTCACGTCTGGATGTTCTGGAGTCACCTTGCACTCGGACTAGTACATCCTCTAGTACAGGGTAGAATCTCGGAATGCGGAACCGCCATTCCTTTTTAAAACTGATTTTTATTTTAAGGGCTGAATTATAAAAAATGCAGTGAGAGTTTTGAATATTGAGTCAACTTCTTATATGTTTTCAGTTTTCCATGACATGTATTTGTTTTTGGATTTTAATTTATTGGCCCCATAGGAATGAAATGAAATGATAGCAATTTAATTTTTGTTCAGGCCTCACCTTTTGGCAAAATGGCGTTCAATATATTTACTCGAGAAGTACGAGGTAAGAGTGCGAACTGATAGTGAAACTACATGATATAAAAACACGATAAAGTTTGCTGATACATAACTCGGTGAATGATAACCATCAGTAGAGTAAACGGGTTCCATTTTTTTTCTTAACACATGCAGTGTTCGAATGCCCGTATCAGAACGTTCGTTAAGTGCATGTTTTTTCCCCTGATTTAATGCGCATGAAAGTCAGCAATTTATTTATATTATTCGAGTTTTGAGGTACTCTAATAAAAGATCATAATAGTATTCACTTATTCATCTTTCTTCCTTTGCAATTTGCTAAGCCCTTATTAGATTCTCCAAAACCTCAGAAGCGAATTATGAGCCACATATGGTCAAAAATTGCTGCTATTTTCGCAACGTTTACCGACCGAATTATCCGAATTATTCGAAATTACCGAATTATCTATCGAGAGAAAATAGTTATGTAAATTATTATTTTGCTTCTGATTTTGTTAGTAGCTCATGTGAATTTAGTGAAGTGCACCTGGAATGGCACATTGTTCTGGGTTTTCTTTACCGTTCACAAAGCCAATTATCTTCACCCACAATTTGTTCAAATTCCCTCACTTAGCATTCGCGGAGATTTTCTATTTAAAGTGCATTGACTACTCACATTAACTGAGCTACTTATCTCAATATCGAGCACATAACACGAATTGTTCTTCCTTCACACAAACGTGACTCCAAAATGACGTCACGCATTGCAAAAGAGCAATGGGCAGTAGTTTGAATGCGTGGTGATTTTGATGTGATGACGTCATTGAGAAACAGGCAATTACTCTAAGTGGCAGTGGAACGCAATTCTCCAGGAAGCCTCCAGGATTTGATCAAGATTATAGATTCGCTGGCGTCAGACGAGCGTGGTGTGTTGACGGTGAAGGGACGGGTGCTGACATCACAGTTCACTCACATCGGCCGGGCGCGACGCGGCTGCAGCGAGTGTGCTTCCAGTCGATACAGTTCCATGCGTCACACTCTATGCCAAATTTAGCTCGCAGCTCAGGTCTAAACCTTTAGCCTTCATAGCTCTCAGCGTACGCCTCAACTGGGCTGCCTTTTGCGCAACTACAACCAGTTTTATCTTTTTATTCAATAGGGTTTCTGTACTTGGGAGAAAAACAAATTGGATTCAGATTCTTTCTGTTAAAAAAAAAAGAAATTTTCTAAAAAATATTTTACGCAATTAATAAGCCATTTGTAGCGAGGTACCACATTCGAGAATCACCTCACGTAACCAGAGAACGTTAAAATTTACCACCAAAGTTTATTCTTTCAGAGTTGAAATTAGTTGACTTTCATTAGTTTCACAAAATTATCATTCAGATCATAAAACTAATTTAAAAGGATGAACTAGAGACACTCGACCCATGCAGCGTAAGTTCAAGTGTAAAATTATATTTGAAACTCTTTTGTGTCTATTGCAAAATCCTTAAAAAATGACATATTTGCATTATTAGGTACACAATTTTGATCGAAATCTAAGTTTATTGACGATTTATGGCCTTCTATTTTTAATTGTTTAATCAAATGAAATGATGCTCTGAATGACCTTCTTCTAAAGAAGAATGAAATCCTTCGAAAAAAAATGATAAATTAAGAATCTAACATCGTGGTTTAATATAGAGGAGCATTTCGCGAGCTATACTGAATATTTTTCAGAATCTATTCTCTGCGCAAAAATCAATAGTTCTTTCAATTTCACGATGCGTGTGATGAAAGCACGCTTTAATGTTAATCTGATTTTACAAATAATGTTGAAAATTAGACTTGAAATTTGAAATTTTTATAGCTTTCATTGAATCGCAACAAATTATTTTTTGTAGCATCTTAGATCCCAACATTTATGAAACAATCATGCTCGCAACACAAAGAATGCATTGGTATTCAAAAATCTCCGTGAGAAATATTTTTAATGAAACACTAGTCATTTAAGATCCTTCCAACCCACATACAACACAACATCCGACGAAGAAATCCGGTAGAGAACCCATGTTTCATCTTGAGTACGCCCCACACAAAATGATCAACACGCAACACAACTCTCCATTCAACACTTCCTAATTTATTTTATCAACTCTATGCCATTCCACACTAAAAATAACTGATCCATCCTGTACTCTTGGAAACAAACCTCAAGCATTCAAAAGAAACGAAAGACACCGTGTACAAAGCACAGACTACACGTGGCGTACGAAATGTGCATAAGCCGGTCAGCGCAAGACGCCTGCAATGGGCATCAAAAACAACTGATTCTAAGAACGAGACAAACCCCTCGTTTTCAGTAGAACCTAAACCTCCCAAGTCACGATCTGTCATAAGAATATTGGAAGCACATCGCGTGTAACACGCGGGAGAAGGCGGGGGGTCGACTTCCAGTCCGCTGTGAGCGTGGCACTTCCGCTGCCCTGCTGCTCATCATGCACAGGGTCTCCTTTAAAAGCAACCTTCCTTCGTACGTACATTCTAAATTTATACTCAAACTTCACCATCCCACGCCTCGGTAACTCGCCCGCAATTATCGAGCTTACCAAGGTTCCAAATCTGCATTCGAAGCTGCGTTCAATTATAGCGTATCCTAGGTTGCTGTTGTTCGAAACAAGCGCTATTTAAGATTCCTAGTTCCGGTTTGGTACAGGGAAGTGAATCGGTTTTTGGAAGACTGCAGCGACGGCACGTTCCGCTTCCCCACAAATGACGTCATTGTTATCGATTTGTGACGTCAAGCCGAGCGTCGACTGTTGGAGGAGGCGGAGGTGGGGACAGGCCGGGGGTGGAAGGGTGACCAGTGCTGCAATGGATGAATTTGGGTGGAGTCGAGCTGCTGGGGGCATCAGTGCTTCTTAATGAAGTACGCAGGGTCCGCTAATCATTGAATAAAACCAGGAGCTGTTTTACAGTGCAATATTATAAAATTCAACCCTCAATTTCACGGAGATAGGGAATTCAATGCCTTTCCAGTCAGTCTTCAGTATGTTGCGCTTTAAAGCAATGACTGAAAGTTTAGCTTGTAGAGCTGTGCGATGAAAGTAATAATGACATTCGTGTTTATTCTTCTACTAAACAAAGATTTTTCATGAGCTTTTCATCCCCTACAGAAAACTATTTCTGGGAAAATAATAGATTTAAAACCTTATTTGTATTTTAACAATTTTAGTAGGTGAACGCTACTTTCACATAAACGTGTGTCAGAACAGTTTTCACGAGGGATAGACCTGCATTCTATAAACAGTTTAAAATATAGTACGTGTATCTATCCTGAGACTTTCTTTTTAAGCCTAAGACATCGAACCCATACTTAAGCTCAAGTATGGGGTTCGATGCCCATCACATTTAAACCTAAACCATAGTTTTTTACACAACGTCTCTGATACGTTTCGAACGATGAGAAGTTCGTAGAATGCTTCATTGTTCTTAGAAAAAAAAACAGTGTATCTATTCATATCTAAATGTATTTTATGCCTAATGAAAAATTGAGAATACCATAAAGTGTTAAAAACTTTCCGATAGGCAAGGAATTCCCCTCAGAAATGTTTTCAACCATTACGTGCGCTCCTCAGATTGCAGTTGATATGAACACAAAAACTCATCAGCACATTTAAAAAAAAAATTTACATTAGACATTTACGAAAAGGTGTTTTCATCTTTCCTCAAATTATATCTATAAATCATAACTACTTTTCTGTAAATAATTTAAATGATCGTGTTTTTACGGAAGCAGCATGTACCCAGTATAATGTATCGGTTATGAATGATGATCAGTGAAGATACTTTCGGTGAAGAAAAGGTTAAGAGTGCTAAGGTCAACTGTAAGATCCATTCCTTGGTGCTAAGAAGTTAAAACTGTTAAAGGAAGATGTTTAGCCCGGAAGTGGTGCATTCTTTGGCCTATCTGGATATTGTTTTCTAAAAGCTGTGAATAGTTGTCCTATTATAGCTACTCCATTCCCATGCTAGATGAAGCATGTTATATACTATGAAATGTGTTGGATTCTATTCTTATTTTCATGTTCTTTTAACATGAAGCATCTTATTTACAGTAAATAGAAAAAAGAAAACTACCCTGAAAATATGAGAGAGGAAATTATACTCTACAAATGGCGGTATCTTGCATCTCTCCACCGTGAATGAATAACTGTCACATGCACCCATCTATCAAAGAATGCTTCTAAGGCAACTGATCGACGTTTCCTGACACGATTACCTACATTTTAGCAACAAATGAAATTAATTTGAATTTTACGATGCACAAACAGAATGCGTAAAACTTGGAAGCAAAAGTGTTCAAAGGAACGCTGTGACGTGAACGCACGTCATGTTCGCGTTGCTGGGCTTGGAGTAGGAGTAGACGAGAACCTTCAGTTGGTAGTTGTCGAGTAAGGCTCTCGGAGCTCAGTTATTACAGTGCCCTCATAGCTACAGGACGTGCGTTAACATAGCTCCTGAAGGTGTGTGTGCGCTGCATCTTTTACCATCGCATTAAGAGTAACACATTTTCTTGTTCTCAGTGCTGTATGTTATTGTTGAATTTAATGTGGAAATGTTTTTAGTGCATTGTATGCAGTATTTGTATTTAAGTATTATTAGTTTATACTTTTCAGAATTTTTGGAGAATTCCAATGTCTGTAATTTCTACATAATTCGTCTCTTAGAATCGCGCCGGAATTTCCTCACAAATTAAAATTTGTCGTTTCCCATAACTCAAGTTTTTCTTACGCTGTATTATTTGAGAACATTTCCTGTGCTGGTGAGCAGTGATGAAAATAACCATGCTGGAGACTGTGATGAAAAGTGCACGAGTGCAATTGACCGCCAAGATCAGCAAGTGTTCTTCAGTATCGGACGATGGATGATATTAGTTATCAAAGCGTCGTAATTCCTGCCTTCACTTTAACATCTACACTATTTTCGGGTTGACCATCTCAGATTTAGATTGTTTTCCTTCGGAAAAACTCGCTGCGAAGGGTGTTGGATTTCTAAACTAGTCATTAAAATTCTCGTAGTTTGAAAAAATTTCATTGGCTTTGATACATGCATGATTTTTTGTTAGGCGACTTCGAATCTATTAGCAAGGCTTAGACTCTGCTGTCAAGGCTAAGAAGCAATTTACCTTGAGTCGTTGATATAAGTTTATTTCCTTTCAAAACTTAGCGGAACTACATAATGCCGTGTAAATTAAAAATTGATTTCATGTTGATGAGAACAAATCATTGCATTCTTGTTCTTTGCAACGATTAAATGACAATTAGTTTACATAGCAATTTCTCAAAATTTTGCCTCACCAGAATTTGATTCTGGGTTTGTAAATGATATATCAATAGCATAAGTGATCGTAAATCAGCTGAAAATATAAAACTCTGAACCCATTAGATTTCCTCGTTTGAAAATGTTCTTAATCGACTTTTAACATTTAAATATTATTTTTTATTTGTCATATGATGAGCACCTAAATAGTAGGTTTTACGTGCCGAGCGCTCCTCAAAGATGAGACACTCCCTATGCACCTGTTTTGAGCGTTTGAAGAGCGAAAAAACTCTACGGATTTTGGGCGTAGGATTCCGATGAAAACTCAAACATGTTAATTGTTTTACGTGTTCTCTATTTGAGCCTTTGTTGCACATGGAGGATATTTGGAAAAAACTTGTTTTAGTTTCCTCGGTGATTTAGTGCGTGGTTTTATGATTTAGGTGTTATTTTTGTAACGTCTCATCTCGCGGTACGGTGCCTGTCTGCCGTCCCCGGTCATTTCGTGAACCATTGAAAGAATTTGAGTCTTACGAACTTTTGGTGTTAGCCTTAGATTCTGACGAGTTTCCTGTACTACTTCGAAACATACACATCAAATATTCGACCCCTGTCCTGCGTCTAAAGTTACATCCGTTCGAACCTGATGCTGCTGCTGTTTGTATTCAATACCATTTCCTTCCGCTGCTGCTGCTTCCTTCCTGCTGCTGTGGCTGCTTTTATGCGTCATTTTCGTTTTTCCTCGTTCTTTTTCGACTATGTGAAATTAACACTAATATACTTGGTTACTGTATGTTTGGTTCTTTTGGTGTGCTTTTCAATGTCCAGGAAACGCTTCACGAGATTAATATTGTAATAAATTTTACGGTTTCTAAAGTTTGCTTCACCATGATTTCAATAGAATTAGTTTTCCCGCTTCCTGATCGTAGTAACGTTGTAATTTAGTGTGTTCAGAAAGGCTACATCCATTTCAAATATAAGATGTAAAGTTCAGTTATATAGTGAAGACATCGATTTAGCAAAATTCAGTGTTATGATTGTTATTGAAATATCAGTAAGTGTGTGTCGTTGGGTACGTGTGAGTCGTCAATCAACTATTTGTATGAGGCGTGACTACCCAGCATTCGTAAATATTAGTGAGAAGAGTGCGCATTAGTGCAACCGCAGTCTATGTCCGCCATATTAGTGTAGTGTTTCTACGATAGATTTTCGTCCTGGGTTTGAAATGATCAGTATTGCATTGGCATGCGATTCTTATTTATAGCGTATGTTTGAGAGGCATGAGTGCAGTGTTAGCATGAGGAGCATCAGTGTGGCGTTTGTATGAGAGGTGTGAGTGCAGTGTTTGCATGAAGAGCATCAGTGTGGCGTTTGTATGAGAGGCGTGAGTGCAGCGGTAGGTCGCGCTGCTCCTTGTAAGGACCGTCGGCCCAAACTTGGCCGCTGCGCCGCGTTAGGTGGACCGCTTCCCCCACTAAAGGAGCCTGGGCGGCTCATCTCGAGCCGATGAATCGCTAGGCGTGAGTGATGGCTCGCGTGCTTCCAGCTTGCCAATGCCCGCGACGACATGAGTTACATTTTTGTTGCCTCAACTCCCTATATTACGTGCTCTGTGTAAAACATGCGCAAGTTTAATTATATTTTCAAGTTTGTTGACGGGATTCAACTTACTCTAAGCTTGTTTTGTGAGGAGTTCAGTTGTGTACGTTGATTCACTATGAAAATGGTTCGAAAATATTGAGGCTTGCGCCTCTTGTTTTGTACTTAGTGAATTCCCGAGCTTGCTGGTGTACCGCTTGTACTGGGTGCTAAGCCGTAAGTCCTGGAGTGGTGCTGACGTCATCAATGAGAGAGTGGGTGTTGCGAATGGGAAGAGAGGAAGGGGTACGGTTGAGGGCGCTCAACTTAAGGGGGATCTGCGCCACCGAGTTGACATTTACCGGTCGTGAAGCCTTGTGCTTTTGAGTCCGCATGGGCTCTTTTTTTGGACGCTACCTTCTCCTGACGCGTAGAACTTGCGGATTAGGTGAAAATTTTCAGTGCGTAATGATTCGTCTGTGGTATTGCTTCCATTAGTGGTAGTACCCATTTTTCAATTAGTGATACTACTTTTCTCGAACGATAACTTCACTTTTTATTTTAAATGTATTCTATTTTCAGTTTAGAGAAATAATTAGCCCAACGGCAGGTTCTAATTGTACTAGATGCTGTTATTTCATGGTGTTCGCTGCGTTTGGCGATGCCGAAAGCTTAATGATTGATTTATGTCGCGTTTCCTGTTCTCAGGATGATTTTAGCTCTCAATTTTAAATCTTCCTTTCCTTCTTTAGCTTACTTCTTCGGGAAATTATGTCTTAGTTCTTACCTATTTCATTCGACGTAATATTTCCAACAATTCAGAAGTATTCTAAAACTATTTTATTTTACTTTGGGCGAGGTGGAAAGCAGTCCACTTTACTCATGTTTGTGACTGTCAAAGCCTTACTGTGGATTGTGGAGAGAATCTGCAGCGCAACACCTTCTCATATCTGCTCGCTCTGATAAGCTACTCTTCACTATCAGTAGTTGCATGCCGTGCGAGTGAACCTGTACACTCTTGCTTTATACGATCTAACTTCAGCACATTTCAGCGAAATTCCACCTCCTGTCAAAAGGCAGAGAAGTACAAGGAGTTACTTCAAGCAACGTTTCTGTTGTAAATTGTTTATAATGGCCTGTTCTCCGAAGAAAGGAACAAAAGGAGCCTTTTTTCCACCGCATCGCGTACCTGTTGCTTGGTATGCTCGGACCGCCTGAGGCTGCACCGCGCGCCTCACACCTAAAGATTTGCCCGCCATCTGCTGTGCTCCGTTTGCTGTTCACATGCTCGTTAGCACATTCTTCGGCGATATTTGCTGTCAGGCTGTTCTGTTTTGAGATATTTTGCGTTGAAATATTTTATTACGTTTGAAATTTTTATAGACAATGAAATAATCCCGAAACGTACCATGTTATCGCTTATTGTTTTAAAATCACTGGATTTTCATTACAGTCAAGAGTTATTTTTCGATAAATGGGTTACCATTTTTCTTTCTGTTAATGTTTTGTCCATTCAACTATGGTAACTCAGTTTTTTTTATCCTTAGTACCCATGAGTACGCACACGTCGTCTTATGTGGTAATATTTTTGCTTAACAGCACTTTTTCATGAGATAAGAAGCCATTTTCCTACAAACGCCAACTTCATGCGGTCTGACATCTTTTTCGCTACGTTTAATTTACGTCAGGTTACGTCGCTGTGTTTCGGCAGCCGTGCCCTCCAGTGGTTTGTCATCCTCTGCTCAGCTTCCACTCCTTCCTCTCCAGCCTGTTTTTTTCCTCTTTTCATCCCGTGTTTTTGGGTCCGCTTTTCTTGGTAGTCTCTGAAGACCGCCTCTGGCTCATGGAATCACGCTCGCGAGAAGGTTCCTCTCAACTTAAACACCTTTCATCATCACCCTTGTTTGTCGTCTTTCTTTTATGTTCTTCCATTTCTTCTTTATGGGCTTGAATTCTCGTCTCTCCATTATAATGCTGTTAGAACAAGGAATGATGAAAATGCATCTTCGTTAATTGTGATTTCAACATCTACAACGTTCTATGCGTTTTTTGCATTGAAGATAAGAATTAATCCTTCCTTTGCACTGATTGGCCTGTCCTTGAAAATAATGATACGATTTCAATTATTCATTATTAATTATTAAATATATTGTCAGGAGGGGAACAAAGTCGTTGAAAGTGTTCCTGGAGTTTTTCCTTAAATGCTTATCATTCTCGTAGAATGTAGAATTTATAAATCGAATATTTCTCTCTACTAATGTCGAAATGGTTTGTGGAGCCATGGCTTAAATGCAACTTTGTTCAACGTTTTTTTAATTTTATCGAAGCATTTTCCAAACCAGCACCATGCATCCGTTATGACTCATCATTTCGGATGTATTTCAGATGGTTCATTGTATCTAAATGTAGTTCAATTTAAATTCAGCGGTTGGATCACAAATGGACGAATTTCATGCTGGTATTTCAGCATGCTCTGCTCTTCTTTCGTTTTTTCTTCCTTTTGCTATCTACGCTTCCAGTTTTGTATGATTCTTTTTGCCTGATACTGTATCCATTTTTTCTGTCCTCCATTCATTGAGAAATACTTGAAATTTAGTCTAGCCAAATCAACTAGACACTAGACGCACTCAACACCATTTCAAACAACTATTTTGGCTCTGGATCGATGTTTAATCTCCTCAAGCCTGTATAAAGCGATTGACTTAAACATCAGTGCATTGGTGCGCCGTCTTGCCTTTACCACGAACGTCGGTCAGTGCAGCAGCAGAGAGCTCTCGAGATGCGCACTCTCGCACCGGATGCTGGTCATTAAATCCCCCACGCTCCTCCCCGCCCTTCCTCTGCATGCCCAACATACCCTCTTGCCCCTATTCGTTATCCGCCGTTCTTCGTATTTTACTCCTGCATACCTCGTCTTTTCCCACTAATCCATCATCTTTTCGTGTGTAATCTGCCTTCTACACTAAGCTTCGTTTTGCTATCGTCATGCATGCGATGTCTGTTTCCTTCTTAGTTTCGCCGTTCGCGTCACAAAGTGCATCTTTGAATAATGATTTTTTGTGTGTCTCGTTTTTTCCATGAATATCGTATTTTCTCATTTGTCAGCGCTCTAACTCTGTTGCTTCGTTTTTGTTTTTAAATTAGCGGGCATATTTGTATACTTAGCCCAACTTCATCTTCCCTTGAGGCCGGCAATGGTATTAATTTTCAACGCTACTTGAGACGAACCCGCCACATCTTCCGACATTTTATTTTCTTTTTTTCATTCCATCAGTTTTAACGACCGATATCCTCATGGGTATAAGCTTTCTTTTATTACCTCGACTTTTTATGGCATGTCTAATCACTGATCCATTTCCGTTCGGTTTAACTTCATTAGTCATGGTCTGCTCTCGTATGAATGTTTGCATTTTTTCTCCAAACTGGGATGTTGATGTGTATCTTCATTCGGGTCTTAATTTTTATCGTTCTGTTATTTGAAATCAAGTTTTTATAAATGTTAAGTCGTTTTCTACAATTTTCTTTGTGTGTGCGAAATTTCATGTTCTATTTATTCTTTTTGCTGCGTAATCTTCTGTTAGACTGCGAATAACCTTCAATCACATCATATATCATTTTCCTTCAAGGCGCTTGAACATTTTTTTCGGTCCTGTTGTAAAAGGGTTCCAAAATGTGTCGTAACCTCGGTTGTTTTAAAATGGTGATGTGCATGCGTTTGCATAAGGGTTCTAAACACACTTAATCTTTTTGCTTCAGTTGTCCTTGAGAGCAGTAACGAACCCTGCGAACACATTCTCTGTGGGTGTTTTTTTCGTGTATTTCGTTCAGTCATGACATGTCCTGTGTTTCTCGACCGGAGTTTCACCCGAGGAAGTCGGCCGGGTTCTCGCGCCGGCGATCTCTTGTATCAGGTTCCTGGAGGCTTTGTGACCAGCATCCTGTCTGTTCGTGCGCCCGCCCGTACTGCTCCTCTTACTTGGCGCGCGAGCACTCGCCTGTGACGAGTCTCTCGAATTCGAAAAGTTCGGCTTGAGACCTTCGATTCGTCTTCAAATATCATTGCTGCATTTTCGGCTCTTTCCTTTAATTAAATCCGCATCTTCATGCAATGTCGTCTTTTGCACTAGATAATTTGTATGTTCTGTTGAAAATCTGCTTTTTTGTTGTATCCACCTGTGTACTAGGGATGAAACCATTTGGTCATTATTGAACTGCAATTACGCGATAGTTTATCCTTTTAAAAATCTTATTTCTGCACGAATTTGAAAATTATTTTTCTATGAATTGCTGTATTTACCCGTAAAGTTTTGTGTAAAATTTTCTGTCATAGTTTACAACCCAGGGCGTCATCGCGCGGGTAAAACTAGTAGTCCAGTTTGCGTATCCCTGTTTTTGTTTACTTGGAGTGTTGTGCACGCCGTTAATGTATGTTTCTTTTGTGCGCAGGTTGCCAGTCTCATAGTAGTGTCCGTCGAGAGCCCCTCTGTAGAGTATGAAGGTACCACCTCTGAACCTGACGCCTGACATGAACAGGGTCGGCATGCCGCTGCCTTTCAGCCCGGAGTTCCTCTGGAGGTCCTACCCCGGTATGGCCTTCTCTCAGTCCGCGTCCGCTGCTGCTCCGCCTTCTCCTCTTGAAGTCAAGTCCCAGCTCGACATGAAAACTCTCCCTAATCATCTCAGTAAGTGCAAGCTCCTGGCGTAGTGGCCTCGTTCTTGTACTTTTGCTGCTAGTAAGCGTAAAATTTTACGCGCTCTTGCTTGTGTGAGTTTTTAAAAAATGCATCATCTTTCCCAAAGTGCGCTTGTCACTGAGCTTTTGCCTTTTCTCAATGAACACATGTACTGTTTTTGTTCTTCAGTCAGATTAAAAATACACCTCTGACGCATTCAAAATATTTCAACCTTTGTAGATTTCAGAAAAGTGGAATAAAAAACATTAAAGTTTTTATGTTGCCATATATAATTTATTTGTTGTTTACGGTACGAACGTAAATGGTTGTGAGAACTTAAAAAAACTTTAATATTGAGTGAATTTATTCATCAACCTTTTATGCGCACTAGTGTGAGCTATTGTTTGTTCTGTAGGCTCGTAGCGATACTCACTCGGTTTTTTACCACAATCATAAATACGTATTAGGAGCCCTGTGAGAGCTATTTGTTTTTCATTCTTTAGAGTTTTTGTCGAATCAAGCTTTTCTACTATTAGAAAATATTTGAGAAGTACTTCTTTGTACGAGGTCAAGAAGAAATTCTGATGGATCGACCATGTATTAACGTTTATGTTCTTCATCGCAGGTTTGGACCCGCGCGGTTGGTCACGCGAAGACGTAATTCTCTTCTTACGCTGGGTTGAGAGAGAATATGACCTGCCGACCATCGACACTTCAAAATTCTGTATGAATGGTAAGTTCTCAAATGATGTACATAATTTAGTAGATTTAGTTGGTAACCATTTTTGTGTGTATGTTTTCCCGTATCTTTCATTGAGAATTTAATTGCTCTAAAAGCTGTTTATGATAAGGCAAACTAGTATCATCTTGGGCTCGGAAAACGATGTTTTTGAAAATCATGAAGTCCTTTTTCTTGAGTTTCACAATATTACAAAATTAATGGATTTGTTTCATTGTATCTTTTGATAAAAGTAAAATGCCCTAATTTCGAACCAATTTTAAAGTTGAATTTTTGTTGCAGGTAAAGCATTAATGATGCTGAACAAGGCGGATTTGTGTGAGCGAGCTCCTGAAGTTGGTGATATCGTACACAACACCCTGCAGCAAATCCTGAGCCAGTCTTCTCACGTGCCTCCTTCACCCCTCACTCCTCATCACCCCATGCTCTCCCCCTCACCTCTCACCACTTCAACAGCCGCGGCCACATCTCAGACCTGGTCACTAATGCCTCCTGAGTTCCATAACTTGAGTCATCTGCTGCAACAAAACAGTTCGGTGACGCTAAGCCCAGCCCATTCAGAACAGAGTGGAGGATCGCCGCGACACCCTGACAACGCGTCCACAACCTCTAATGGATCTGCGCCGGGCTACCCGCACTCAGGCAGCCAGTCAGACTCTGAAGACTCCACGCGAGACGCGTCGTCTCCTCAGAGATCGCCCGTACCAGCACAGCCCCCGTCGCAGCCTAACTTTACCACTGTCCATGCTTTGGCTTCTTTCAAACAAATCACAGACTACCAGCAGAGGGTTCAAGCTGCAGCAGCTGCTGCTGCAGCCGCTGCTGCTCACAGCAAGCATCAAGAGGAAGCACACCACAAGCATCATTTGCAGCAAGCGCTTCAGTTGCAGCATCAGCAACAACAGCAGCAACAGCAATCCCAGCAAAGTTCATCGCAGTTGCACCATCATGTAACTCACCAGAGCTCACCCCACGCCCAAATTAAGTCGCGATCATCGCCGCCCCTCAACCCCTCCATGGCTTCCAGTATGCCTGCTGCTCCTCAGCAAGCGTCGCAGAGCCCTGACGAACCTGTTGAGCCGGGCACCAATGGGCGACTTTTGTGGGACTTCCTGCAGCAGCTGCTCAATGACAGAGACTCGCGGTATTCGAGATACATCGCATGGAAAGACGCTAACACGGGAGTGTTTAAGATAGTGGATCCTCCTGGTCTGGCTCGTCTGTGGGGAATCCAAAAAAATCATCTAAGTATGAATTACGACAAAATGTCGCGTGCTCTCAGGTACTATTACCGAGTTAATATCCTTCGAAAGGTGCAAGGAGAACGGCATTGCTATCAGTTCCTACGGAATCCTACCGAACTTAGGAATATTAAGAATATCAGCTCACTGAAAATAGCATCAAATATCCCACCGCAGTCGCCTCAAAGGCAACAGCCACAACAGCAGCATCAACAGCAACAACAAATGCAGTCTTTGCAATTGCCTCACCAGCAAACTCATCACATGCAACAATCGCTGATCTCATCGCAAATGGTTACTGAAAGACCAGGTATAGAGGAAGATGAAGGCCCCACTGACCTGTCCATGTCTAGCTTACATCACCACCACCATCATAACTTAAGTCGTCATTCACCCCAAGAAATGCATTCTCACCACGTCGATTCTCCTCAGGATATGAGTGTCGATCCTCATTTCGTCAAAGAAGAAGAGGAAGAGGGTCCCATTTCTGTTGATTATGAATAAAAGTAATGACGCTGTGTTAAGTGTTCGTTTTCGTGTCTTTCGTTGATTTTACGTTTATGGAGTTGGGTTTAAGAGCTCGGTTAGCTCATTTGTACGATTTTGTTTCACTCATCAACGTGATTATAGTGAGAAACCCTGAGTTTTCGGATAACAATTAGCGAAAAAAATTGTCCCTGCACTTTCATATTGGAAAACTATTCACCGTTCTTTTCAACTGACTCATGTTGAGTTATCTTGGCCCGTTCAGATCTTTACTCCGTGGTTCCTGTGATGGGTTAAATTTTTTGGGTGTACTTCAAGGTATGTGGCCTGTCTGCGGAACCAAAATTGCTGTGATATCCAGAGTATGTATATAGCATCCCTCCCTTTTTCTAATTAGTTTTATTATAAGAAGTGACTAATAAGCTTAAGATCTTAAGAGTATTAATTTTTGCTGATGGACTTAATCTGAGCCTAATTTCTTGACGATGGAGTTCGCTTTCTGTTTGTTAGGGTGGTTGTCGAGGTGAATTGCATTATTGTAGCATTAGTTTATTCATTTGTTTAGCAACACCGTAGATGAGAATGACTCCGTGAATGTTACTTACTATTTTTTTTGTTACTTCGCACGGTGGCAAGTGTTTCTTCCTAGGCATTGTGCAATGGCACCAGGGGATTATTGTTCCTCACTTACGTGTATAAATAAATTTTTGTATAACTGCTCTTGATTTACATGTATTCCTTTGTACAAAACTTGCTGTATACAACAAACAAATGTGTAACTTAGATTTAATTTTCTTCTAACATTCTTTTGTAACTTAACTGGCTCTTACCTTCGAGGTAGCTTAGCACTTTACGTTCTCTTTAATGACTTACTTAAAGAGAGGCGTAGATGCGTCTAATTCTTGTTTATCACAATGCTCTTGATGGCGTCTTGTTACATCAAAACATGGCTGCCTCTCTCAAAACATTTGTTCACCAAATCAAATGCGTATTTTACTTTTAGTTAGCGTAACTCTGTCGAGGAAGTTATGTGTGATCCAAAATGGTGGGCGAACTGCCGCACGAATTCCCCAGAATTGTGCGACTTGTCACTCTTGGGAGGCATTAACAAACTGCTTTTGTTCAAGGGATTGAAAGACATGTGTTTGATGAGTGAAGGCTCCGTTATTTTAGTCATTTGCAATTTTTTGAGTTGGATTAGCGTTCGAGTGTTCTCTTTGAATAAGCAAAGTATTGTTTGTTCTAGATATTATTTCAATTGTTGTGTATTTGTAGAGAAGCATTTCGAGAACATTCCTCTGTCCTTTTGGTTTCCGAGTCATAGCGTTTCATGATCTTCGTATGTTGTTATTTACCTTCATAAAAAACGACTTTTTTCCAATATTGGGATAGTTTGATCTACCTCCTTTCCGTTATAGCTTTGTTGAAACTTCGTAGAATTGAGTTTTGAGTAGAAGAGTTTTGCGTCTTTGATGAAATGCCTCACCTACAGTCGAGGCAATGTTGAGTCTCTGTTTCTGTTATAGCTGATATTGCGACGTAATTGTTTATGATTTAAAAACTACAAAACCTTTCGTTTTTTGCTATTTACTAACTTCAAATTTTTCAAATCTCTAAATTTTTCTGTAGAGGACTTGAATTGTTATCATCCAACTGTCTCCTAGAACGAGTTGTACCTGTCTCGTGTTTTTGAACGAATAGTGAATTATCTTCTAATTTTAAGATATTTGTGATTCTGAACTCCATCGACTTCGGTGCTCGAAGCAAAATTATTTGATAATGTATAGTCTTTTCTCAAATAATTCCTTTTAGCATAAAAAATCCACGTGTTTCCTCTTCACTTTCATGAAATCCATATATCTGTGTTCATTTGGACTGTGTATAAATGTATTTATGAATA
Source organism: Platorchestia sp. MABIK (assembly GCA_014220935.1). Lineage (NCBI taxonomy): Eukaryota > Metazoa > Arthropoda > Malacostraca > Amphipoda > Talitridae > Platorchestia > Platorchestia sp. MABIK. The sequence goes on along the minus strand of JACJUY010000161.1, from coordinate 63,588 downwards.
AACTCGTTTTATACAAATCATACGTAAGAATGTTGTCATTTCCCTACTTGATGGTTTTTGCGACGAAAATTAAGCTCATGCAAGACCTAAGAACAGTTGCCCTGGAAAGGGAGAAATCTTAAGATTTTTATGTTTAAATTTGACGACTTCAGAACCTTGGACAATAGCAATGAATGCGGAAATAAAGCACTGGACGAGATTACCAATGCGTAAATTTGCCCTCTTTTGAGAGAGAACACGGTCTTGGTAACAACTGGTCGATGGATCCAAAGACGCGCACAAGAAAAGCCTCGTCTTGCACTTGTGTCATAATTTTGTAGCAAGATTCCACGGGCGAAAGTACTACTTGGGCACAAAAACTAATCCGTAGATTCTTAACTCAAGGTCATCATACTGAACATTATCAAGTCCTCTCGTAATTATAGAGGTTACAGAAGCAAAGATGCACCCATTCTCAGCCTGATTACTATTAGGTTCGAGATGCCAAGCTCTATCTGGCCTCCTTCATGGCCTGACTTCTACAATTTCCTCCCTCAACCAGTCTCTGAGACAAGGCATGGGGTAAAGTAAGGTCTCAATAACTAATACGCCAGCTCAATCAATTACTTTAAGAAGCGCCTATTTTAGTTCTCTTTATAGCCCTACCTCCGTCTTTTTAGTAGGGGCCGGATGCAAATTAAAGGATGGCTTTCGTGGGAACCTGATTCAATTTACAATATCAGTGATGCTTCGGAAGATATGTGTATCTCTAGATATTTGCATCCTGAGCGTACATTTATCGGCCCTAGTGGGAGAATGTACTCGTGTTGTAAGGTTGTCATGAACGGAGCACGTCGGCCAACCTATTGGCGGAGAGAGAAAAATAAATAAAATCGTTCCGTCAGCACTTCGCTGCTTTCCGCTATTGTGGAAAGCAGCGTCTACACGCTAACTAGTTTTTAAAGTTGAAAGAAACAATGAAAAGCTTTGGAATATACTACGAATTCATACGAGTGGCTCATGCTAGAATCATTGTACATACATATGCAAACTGGAACCATTCCTGAATTATAAGCAGAGTTCCTACCCTTTAAAAATCAAAACTGAATGGTACTACAATATTCATATGCACCTACGAAGTTCATCTATTCCAATTAACTGATACTTTCGACGATTTGAGTTGCTCGTAATCCTTCCTTCTTTTTTCTCAGACCAATTTTCATTTTAATTTGTAAGCTATCCGACCTTCTGGCCATTCCGTTTTTCAGTTGTGTTTTTACGTATTTTTTTCTGCTACTGCTCGTATTTATTTTATTTATGTTAGTTATTTAGTTTTACTTAGGCTCCAATTGGATCATTAGCACGACAACTTTGTAAATTAATCACGTTCTTTCGATATCTTTTGCAGATAATAACTGATGAGCTGAGGCTTTACATTGAAATGTTTTTAAAGTTTTTTTGTTAGTACCTACGTTGTTATACTCTATGTGTGAATCATACGACTTCGTAACCGAACCCAATTCGATCTTGATAACTTTAACAGTAAAATGTAATGTATGTGCGATCGGAATTCAAAAGTCTCAGGAATCCAAAATTGCCGACTAATTTGAATGCCTCTAAGAAAAGGAAAGAAAACAACTTTGAGCTTGACAGTTTCACTAACGAAGATCTGCTGCTAAACCTGAATTTCTATCATTAACTTTTCTGATCCGAACAGTGGTTCCTAATTATATATTTCTCTGAAATGTTAAAATACACATCCGAAAAACTAATGCTAAAATAAAATAGCTGACGCTAAAACTCTCATAAATAGTTCAAACTCTTTTTAGATAGCAAAAAAAATTATGTGGTAATCGAAACCTATTAAAAATCATTTTCATAACATCTCACATTTTCAACAGATAGAAACGGTGATAGACATTAGTGATACTGCCGTCAACTACGATTTTGAACAGCGTCTTTCTGATACTTTTCTTCTGTTCTTGGTAGGAGCTGCTCTCCGTGCGCATCTTCTCTCACTACTCACTCTCAATTAATGAAACCTCACTTCTTTAGCTATCTGCCAACACCTTACTTGGTGAGCCCGATTTAATTTCAGGGAAGTGGAAATCAGTATCGAGCGGCGACAGTTCACAGCCCGTAAAGTTCCTAACATTAAAAATCGCCTCATTTAGTACTGATTCCAAATATACATATCGTGTGTGGATTCTCTTAGCTTCAAATCCCCAAATTCCACAGTGCTGATGAATAGAAGTAAAATGTTAATGTTTTATCCAGTTCCTTAATAACTTTCAGAATTTATTCAATAGAGAAAATTTCATCAACTCGCCAGGAACACATGAAATCTTTCGTGTTCTTTAATTTTCCATAGTTTACGTACTGTTGTGTTCTTCTTTTCCATGACTTGACTGTGTCACCTGAAAACGCTTAGATCGCAGATTTCCTGTGAATTTTTACGTTTCATTGAGGTTCATAATTTTTTCGTTTCGAATATTGTGCTCTGAAACAACTATTATTGCTCTTGCAAACAAGATGGATCATAAATTTGAACTCAATTGTTTAGCAAATACGCCAGGCTTCCTGAAATCTTGGAGTTCAACTGCCATTAAAAATATTATTTCGAAAGTGGAAAAGTAGAAAAAATTCATACGAGGAACAAATTGGAGATGAGAGGTAACCCACGCGACTCATCGTATATATTGAACATTAAGTAGTTCAAAGTTGTGTTTCCGCAGCAAAGATGTTCTCACAGAGGAAAGACAAGGGGCTATTTAGTTTGAACGACGGAAAATGTGGAATCAACGCACAAGGTGCGCTCCCGCGCGGGATACCCTGCGTATTGAATCGTCGACTTAGGAAGGAAAAGACAGATAAGAGATAGTAAAAAAGGTATGAAAACTGGAATCAGTAAAGTGGGAACGAAAGATTGAGGGCCCATCTCTAGCTGAGGTAAACAATTTCTCACCTATGAGCACCAGTCCCCAAAGGCAAACTTTACTAACCTAAACATGTTGGCAACGCTATGCCCCTTAAAGGAACGACGCGAAGTCCAGCACAGCCCTTAATAATGGGGAGAAACTACTTAGATGAATCATTTTAGCTCTAAATGCTAATAGAATTATAATGAAATCATTCTGAAGTTCGTTTTTGAGTGTCTATACATTCGGCTAATAAAATTTTACATGAACAAAACCTCATCTAATGACTCGTAAAATTTGATTTAAATAAAATTTGAAACTTGATAATAAGAAATTTTATTACGTGCTCCTATAGCGTGAGGTCTACCGCCGTATATCGCCTACCCAGGTGCAGTTTGAGATGTACAAATTAAGTGTTTTTCGCTAAATTAAATGTAAGAACACAAGTTAAATCCATTAGTAACCTAACCTCATGCTATAGTTCTACCTAGAGGTAGATCTCATGCTATAGTGTGGTAGACCTCACGCTATAGCAGCACTACTTTCTAAAGCCTAGAACCGTTCAGTAACAGCGGCTAAACATGTCAGTGAGCCCAACACGGTGTTGGATTATTCTGAAGAATCAGGTTAGTAAAAGCAAATTGGTTTCTGAAGCCAAAATTATCATAAATATCCAGCGACACTCTAAAATATTGTTCTAAAAAACTAGTTTATGAAAGTTGATGAGCTGCCGTCTCTAAAATTATGATTAAGATTACGAAGAATTTAACTGCACAAAAAACATCTCTGATGATCAAGTGCTTCAAACTCATTCATTTAACATTTCGTTTTTTTCTAAAGTAACTGAAAAAGCTTATTTTTTAATACACAGTATGAGTTTATTACTTACTCAAAAATTAATTCCACTCACAATTCTTAGAACGCGTAAGCAATTATTTACCATTAACAACGCTGTAATATTATTACCGGTAATATAAATGCTTACCACTGAACTCCTACCTTAACTGAATGAATGCTAAGAGAATAGGAACTTTACTACGCACAAGCTATTAGTCACGACATACGATTTTCTGTGCTATAGCTACACTTTCAGAAGGTTCAACTATAAATCAGTCACTTGATTACAATGACTGCAAGAAAACTTGTTTTAACTAAAATCGGTTTTGGGTGATAAAAGAAAGCGTACAGGGTAAATCCATGTGGAATGGGTGATCTCCATGTTCTACTTGAGATCAGGATGTCATGAATTACATAGGAGTCAAGCACTCCGTACAGAAAGCAAACCAGTTACTAAAGTTATCAAAGCAGAATCTCATCACATCGTGAGTTTGATAGTAAAATAAAACGTTTAGTGCCATAGGAACGTTGAACACACTGAGTTCCAGCAGCCTGTTAGTGTGCTATGAAACTACTGTATGGTTTTGCAGCTTCGGCTTCAGAGGAACCTGCACTAAACATAAGCAAACTATCGAAATTTTCAAAACTGTAAATGTGCACATGAAGAATTCGTGAGAATGGGCATTCTAGATCGTCCGAAATTGTCAATGGTCTGCCCTACACTCATTAAAATGAATTTCTAACTTCATTAACTTTTTATCCAGAAATCCAGGAATAAAGTTAGGGCTATCGTGATAGAGTAAAAAAAATCTTCTCGAATAGCTGACGTACAACAGTCAAAAAATTACTCAGAACGGGTTCAAAATTATTACAAATCAAAAGTGTTCAAGGAAGCTAGCTAGTGAGAGAAATATCAGTGTTTTTTGAAGTAGGCATAAAGCTTTGATAATAACTTAGTACGTTAGCTTAAACCTCCCCAATCACTGTGAAAGGTGTTCCAAAGAGAAAAATCAGGAAGGCTTCTTTCAATTTAGAATCGATGTAATTGGGATCGTAGAACTTATGCCCAAGGCATGTTCCCACAAAAAATCCCCCGCGTATAAACAGCAAATTAGGAAGTGTTTATGAAGCAAGATAAAAGTTGAAGAAAAAAGTATTAGGTGCCGAAAAACCGGACAGCGATGAACCGAAAAAAGAAAATCCGGAGTAGGATAAAAAATCTTTCCTATATCAAAGAATGGAAGGCCTATCTACCTTCCAGTTCGGGACCTCGCATCTTTCCCCTAAGAGCGCTGATTCTCAATAATACAATAAACATATCCCCCTGAGGGGTGATAACTTAGATTACAGAGAGCGGAATCATCATTAAAAAATATCATAAAATATTGAACACATTATAAATTGATTTGAAAAGAAAGATATAAAGCCCGTAAAATATCTTTCTTACTTGAGAGACCGTTCCTCAAAAATTAAAATTAATTCATTTTACGTATACATGGAGAGTTAATAATTGAATCTTATCAAAATCATTAGAGTCTCACAAAGTCAGGGCATGATTACGAACACCATATGAAGAATGAAAGAAGTAGCCGTAACATTTTACGTCTCCACTCTCCCTAACAGGGATATAACTTGGAATTTTGCTCGTGTTAGTACACATTGGAACAGCGAAACATGGCAGCGACCCTGCGCCCTTTACGACGCGAAGAGTTTACAGAACGAGAATTTCACGTAAAATTTGACCAGATGGCATGATGGTTTTTCGAAAAAAAATTATATCCTTCTCGTTGCACCACACTTCAAACGCTTACAAGAAAAAGAGCATTTTGAGGAATTTGCGTATACTACACAATTTTTTTTAAGGAAACTTTTTGAGGTTCATTTCTTCTTTTCAATAAAACCTAAACTGAAGATACAGCTCAAGAAACTACAACAGCTAACAATTTGATCAACATTGATTATTTTTCGTACCCCTAATCAATGCCTCCTACATCTCCAGGTCTGCTCATAGAAATCCCAACGTCACAGGAGTGGTCAGAGAATTTAGACAATTTGTGATGAATCGAAGAGGCGAAATGAAGTTAGCTCCAATCTATCGTTAATTTTACATGGTATGGAGCTGACCCGGCTTTCAAAGCTATTAGTAAATAGTAATACACACTCTTCCTCTCGAGTGACGGCATAAAAAATCAGTTCCTCATCATTTTTCCTGGCAAGACAGTAGAAGCGTCGTCGACCTCGTTCTGGCTAGGCATTAGCGTGCCAGTAAAATAGATAATTTAATCTAAACTTCTACTTACGCATTTTCATGCAATTTCAGAGGGTTAAGGTCTTACTTTGAGTGTTGGATTGTAAGGGCTACTCATAGGAAGGCTAATTCACACAGTTTTATTTTCATAATGATCTTAAATATACTACGAGATCGTCAAGAATCATCCATTGCAACAAAAATCCGACACATTTTAACTAACTAACGGGAAAACGCCCAAAATTTAACATGAGGAACTTGAAATCATTTCAAGTTCCTCTGAAATGAGGAATTTGAAATTGGCTACAATTTCGCTTTACCAAACGCATCGTAGTATTACATTACGACCGCAATTCCCTCATCTAATCATCAATTTATCGGAAAATATACCATGTACAAGCCCAACAAGTATATATTAAGAATTTATTTACATTTAGACACCATATACTTTATGTAATTTTTGACTGCTCAATCACAATATCACAAGAACCACAAATCAACCGTCATTGGATTCTATTTAGAACTGCCGACATCTTCCGACCACTAGTGTGACGTCATTGATATTTTGCCCTGTCTTGTAGTAGGCATGGAGACATAAAAAGTGTATATAAATCTGATGCAAGTGAGAAATAACGCACGAAAAATAGTTGGATTAATCAAAATACAAGTAAAATAACTTTGCTGTCGAAATACAGTATATTTATTCAAACTACAGTTTTTTGTTCTTCTCAATCGAATACAAGTAATTTCAAAAGTCACCTACGAGTGAGATGCTGAACACAAGGGTAGTGTTAACAAGTTACATGAAAAAATAACCTACGGGGTTATCGTTAGCAACTTGCTCTCAAGCTACGAACCCCAAAACTTCAGCAAAGGAATCTAAAAATTTCCTTTGATATACATAATATAATGAGCTGAAACAAGGAGTAGCTTTGCTAACCTCTTGACGAAAACTGTTTTCGAATGCCCACCCTGTTAACCTGTAAAATCTCGCATTTAATTTAATATCATTATGGGTCTATTTACAGACCAACGTTTCCAGTTTCGCATATTTTATCTCAAAATCTCTTGTTGAACGACCGGCATTGAGATGTTTACAACAAAAATCAACCATAGCTGACATATGAGGAAAAAAATTGGCCGTGGAAATTTCCGTCGACGAGCTTAAAAATATTGACCAAGTATAAAATATAGCGCGTTCGATACAGCAGAACACCTACGTGGGCCCACAAACCAGGGAATGGTGGCGAATAATTCCACATGAGAGACAAAAAATTCGAATATTCGACATCCAATGAAATGCCAACGGATCTATAAACTTCTATTTTCATTTATCAGCTCTAATAAACCAGTATAAACCAAACATGCAAAAAGGAGTCACACTACAGCAACCTAACTCACGATATTTGGGAGAAAATAATCATCCACGTAATGTTAACTTCAAAGAAGCAATATAACGTATTCTTCTATAACGAAGTTTTGAAACTTATGAATGTCCTAATCTTTTTCTCACGGTCTCTTAAGCGATATCCCTAATTATTAAAAAATGTATTTTACTAGCTATGCAATATGCAGTAGAAAGTAATTCATACCGCTTCGAGCAACACTCAATAAAATTCGCAAAACAAAACAACTCTCCCGAATACACTCAATAGCAACAAATTTTCGAAAAATAAAAGCATTCGACTTTCCCTTTCACGGCAGTAATTGCACCAACCAGCGCTCCGCTCGAGCTAAAAATTAGCCCTACGAGCGTGCAACGAACAGGAGGAATTTTTTGGGGAGTCTAGTGCCCAATAGACTTAGAATAAATAGCAACTGTCAAAAATGCTCGAATACAATGAAATGTGTACTGAATTTCAATACGCACGTCAACTTGACCAAATGACAACGTTAGAGGCGTAATTACAAACGTGTTCATTTCACTGAAATGGAGTGTTAAATACAGTGATAAATTTCATTACTACATCTAGTGTTATGGTTGATGAGAGAATAATCGCAATGTGAGGATCACCAATAACTGAATCTTGTACTATTTCATAACAGCGCCCTCAAATTGAGTAGGGCTCAAATATATCTCATCTACTAATGCATTAATTGAATAAGACAAAATGAAAATGAAGAACTAGAGGCTACTCTTAGTTGATGCCGTTTCGTGGAAAGAACCGATAAATGCTTCAACCGTCTCTTCAATACACTGTTCAGTAGATATTAAAAATCTACATCCTAGTGAATTTCCATTCCGCGCACTTTAGATCTGTGAACGTTGGATTACTTTGGTAAGAAATCGAAATTTCTACTTCGGGGCATCCGAAATATCTCCATCACGGATTCCGCCGCATTAGCCGAGCCTAAGAACAACCCATTCGGCCTTGAACGCGTTACATTCCTATCCAACTCTCGCCTGGATAGCTCCATTTGGGAGGTATTAAAATTAAGGTTTAAATAAAACGAAGAAGCTAAAGGGCAGTCTAGTCTGCGCAATCCATGACGATGGTGTAGCCTTTGTCGAGGATGAGCCCGAAGCAAGTGTGGATGGTGCGGTGGCGGGCCAGCCACTGAACCCTGTAGTTGGCGTTCGGGTTGTCAACTCGACTCAATATGCTTGACACCACATCCTCGTCCAACATTTCTGGAACAAAGTAAAAAGTTGTACACTCCCTGTGCTCACATATGATCGCGAAGACGCTTCAGGCCGAAATCTAAAAAATTGCGTCAATGCTAAATTTTCAAAAAAAGCCGCGCGCCGGGTTTTACCCACACGAAAAGTAAGCGTTTTATTTTCCCCACACTATGCACTTTGGCCTTCCCAAAGCATGAGATACAACAGCTTGATTACAGTTCCAACATTCGGGGCTGCACCTAAAAAGCAGCTTTGGAGCAGATGTACTTCTAAGACAAGACAGAAATTAAAAAAGTGAACAAAATTTGAGAACTCCAATTTGTAATTTCAGCGCATCACCACTTTTTGGAAACAGTATCATGAGCGCCGTACTCCTCGGACACATCTCCAGTAATTTGTTGAAGTGTGGTGAAGCTCGCTCACCAGAAGTCAATGTAACAATCGCACAGTCGCAAGTTTCGCGCTCGTGCGTTGTAGAAATCAGCCAACATGGGTTCAAAACTATGTTAATGGATTCATCCCCACATGATCGTACTAGAACCTTAAATCCGTTCTAATCCAACTCATATTGACAACCACGGATAAGCCTTCACACGATAATCTCTGAGAGCGAATCAGACAAAACTTTCTGAAAGTTCGGGTCTAGAATGCAGTGAAACGTTATTTTCTCGTCCACTTAACCTGTATGATAACTTTATCTACACAAGAGTATTATGGTTTCTGTGATGATCTGCAGAGCAATTTTTTCTTTGAAGAATACTAAAATGCTTCATAGCGGCCTCAGAGTGAATGTTCAAAGTGATTACAATGAGGAAACACTTCTGATAAATTGAACATCATAGTTTGCCCGAGAATATTGTGTGTTGAATAATTCAAGTCAAAGCAATAAACCCATTAGTTCCTGAAATAATTATAGACAACTAAAATTTTTTTCAAGCTTCCCATATTTACTCAAAAACATTTTGAAACGGAAATTTTCCCGTTACACATGCACTTTGACAAGCCTAGGGTTCAGGTAAGATACAGCATTTATCAGTTAATTGCTATCATTTACTGTAGGGATTGTGTATGCTAGAATACACTAGAAATTTTCTGCTGACATTTGACACTGTTTATTCAAAAGGAACTTCTACAGCGAAATTATATTTTAATGGCTCCAACATTGCCGAGGTCGCCCACCTGAATCACGAATCGTGATGAGAGTTCCGCATTCTTCATTAACTGCTTCACATAGGGAAATGTTAACTATCACTCACAGAGGAATCGCTTCAGCCGTAATATGCTAAGTCTCTAGCTCATCAATTTACACCACCCAATTACCAGGCGAAGAAATACAATACCGCTTCCATTGGGAACATAAGTAGTAATAATTTAATCACGTATGGAGTACTTGAGCCAAGAGCCTCAGGGAAGTGTGAAGTGTTTGGGCGTTTGGCATAACATTCGACTGGGTCTTGTATTGCATCAACGAATTAATAACTTAAGAGTCAAAACACGGGAACAATTAGCAAGTCCTTGAGATTAGGATAACGGTCTTGAGTGATAAGATATTCCGCTTCAACAAATCAATAACCCTTGCCCATTCCCGATGACATGAAAAGTGATTTTATGAATCATATTTTCATAAACAATTGCTATACGGTTTGCGCAAGTAAGATGGAATCATTTTGGAATAAAGCAATTTAACATACAAAATTTAAAACCAGCTGCAAATTTCATATAAAATACTTTGGATTATGTAGTGTGCTGTGCATCAAAAATCTGAAGGATGTTCCGAGTTTACTACATGTTCACAGCTGCCGTATTATAGTTTTACCGGTCCATGCTTAAGATTTTCGCACCCGCTGTACAATGCACGGATCACACAGGAAATGCTCTGGCTCTACTACTTGAGCTCTCAAAAATATACAATTTTACCTCAGTTCCATTTTTATCTTCTTAATTTTTGAGGTCTGGTCTCAAACGGAGACAAACATACTTTCGTTTTTGTCTTCACCCAAGATTACATAGGTTTTTCCCTCAGCCACAAGCAATATTTGTATTCCCTTTACCTTTCATTAAAAACGTCGGAGCATAAACAATGACTCAGATTTTTCTTCATTGTACATCACAGATAGTAAGTGTCAAATCTCGACACATTATCATCGTCCTTTCAGTGTTTCCAATCACTCTTCTTTCAAAGAATCGTGCATTATTCTTTTGATAAAAGAAATAGCTGTGTATTAATTTTATTTAAAAACGTCTTTTGCAAATGTACACAGAGCACTGCATGAAAACAACGGGACCCAAAAAAATTTCATCCGCTTTTTCTTGATAGTTATATCCACTATAAATGAGTTGGCTTGAAATATATTTTCACTGACAAAAACTTCACATCAATAGCATTCAACGATTACAAGCATAAGTAATTGTCATTGTCGTTGCGTCATTACTGACACTGATTTCTGATGAGGATAACATCTCAACGTACCTAAGTAAAGCCCCATTTAGGCTCGTTGGAAGATTTACAAGATTTAAATAAAATGATTGAGTGGTGTCCCTGTAATGTTGTTAACGTCAAGAAAAAACATAGTTCGATGAAACCTGTGGCGTCAGAGCATCCCTTAAACCAACTGCCAATTTATTAACAACTGAATCACGGCTCTCACGTGGTATGCTACTACTGGGCAAAGAGAACTAAAGATATTGATGGTATTGTGATTCTTTACGGTATTTTTACTGAGCATTTCAGATTTCATGTTTAGCTAGCACAGAGGTTACAAGCAAATTCTGTTTTGATTTCTAATGAAAAAATACCGATAATAAGCCACTATTCCTTGAGAGCAAGAAAACAGATACTATTTGTAGTTTTTGTACGCTATGCCCAGTACAAACAACTATTCCTTGAAAGCAAGATAACAGACACTATTTGTAGTTTTTGTACACTATGGCCAGTAAGACACAGAGGCCGCAGGTGCGGGTGGTCAGGTGCCTCACCGTGGTCGTCAGAGTGGGTGAGGATCTGCACGTCGTGGGTCCTGGCGAACTGCGTCATCTCCTCGGAGACCGTGCAGCAATCGTCCACGTTGATCTGCAGTGTCGAGGGTTTCACCTAGCGCAACAAAGCGGTGAATCAGTGGGTGTTGCACTACGGATTTATGCATATACGGATTAATGGCGTCAACGACATTGACAAGATGTTGCAACAAAAACTGTGGTATATTGTAATTGTTCTCTCGGGAGTAAGTCTTACGTAGAGCAAGAGCTCACTACGGAAAATGAAAAGAATACAACAATAACAGGAACAGGTCACGATAAAAAGATCTTCACACGTAATATCTCGAAAATACTTATGGTGTACCGTTCGTAAGGAATTATTGCAGGCCTAATCAATTATGGTTAAATAAATAAGGATCGTGAGGCTGACACGAACAAAATAAAATGAATGAATGAATAAGAATATTATCCTACATTCAAAGTCCTCACACCTAAGAAGAACTATAGCGTTGAGATAAGAAAAGTTAGTTTAAGCTTCCCTAACCACAACCGGTGTGTTTCAAAGAAAGGAAAGAACAACTAGCGCACTGACTAGTGTCATCCTAGCGGACAATTTACCGTCAAATGGACGTTACAAGAGAACTCACTTGATGTGTTCATGAGTAAAAAAAAGAGTAAACAAGGTGTGCCTACAAAACTCAGAGTTTATGTCACAGGACAATTGCAAAATTAAAGATCCCTCTTCTGCTCCGACTTATTTTTCAGTTTAAACTTCGTGTATGTGAATTGAAATACGATTCAGACAATATGTAAAATGCAAAGGAGTATAATTTTTTTTCAAATCATAAAACAAAATATTGTTCCTTTACGTTATTACTGAATACTAAGCCCGTGAAATTGAGCGAACAAGGTCAGATTTTTGTTTTAAAATGATAGTCACACAACAGCAAGTAAATAGTAGCGAAACTTGTAATGCAGTCTACTTTCAAAATGGTTTTCATAACAACTCCGAAACTGGGAAACTAAACTACATTGTAGAATTCAGAAACATTGGTAGTAAAATCGAGATAAACGATTACCAAAAAAAAAGTTGATGAAAGATAACTAAAACAATCAACAGTCATTCAGAATATGAGAGAGATCGCAGCGATGGTGGAAAACAAACACAAAGCAAATCAAAACATGAGATTAACAAGACTTTTCAGATCATGCAGTAGCAAATACAAGTCAAACCATGAGTTCATTTGAGTAACCCTCAGCATTAAGAAACGAAAAAAATTTAAGAGATTAGATTATAAGTTGGTTTCAGCCATCCTAACCCCAACAATAGTGTTCTAAAAAGAGGAAAGAGGAAGGCATCATTTAGTTCGGAATTTGGTGAACGGGGAATTAAAGCTCTAAGTGTGTCCCCACATACTGCGCAAAGAAACAGCAAGGTTGAAAGAAGTAGGTAAAACAAGATAAAAGTTGAAAAGAAATGTAATAAGTCATAGCAAAAAAGGACAGCAGTGAACCAAAAAAAAGATGGGCCATAACAAAACGAAAAACCTATTCTATTTCCCAAAAACACGTGACTGTCATCTCGGAGCCATACATTTTCCTCCTGGGAGCGCTGATTCTCACAGAGACAATATTTGTCTCTCCCTGTAATCTTCCACGAGCTAAAAACTAATTAAAAAATGAGTGAAAAAAGAAAAAACAGATCTCAGATTGTGCTGAGCCTTAGGGCGCCTCGAACAAGTGAAAGTATGTGATAACTGCAATGATATACAAAACGGTTGATTTTATCAATAACAACGTCTGTTACATGCAGCATATTCGTTCCCACACATGTCTTGTTCACGAAAGTCACAGTTACAAAAAAAGTAACAACACCCGAGGGCTAGCACTAACGACCTCGAAGTGTACATCCTCAATATAGACGCTTTGATCACAACAAATAATTCTTTGTTGACGTGGCCTAGTAGGTAAGAGTACTCGCTTTTCATGCGAAATGGCCGAGGGCTCAATGCTTCGCTGTACGGGCCCGTGTAACGTTCTTTCGGAAATAGAAGAACTCGGCCAAACTCACCACTCGACTTAAGTGTGCGAAATGAATGTGGCTTAGACCAGAACTTATCGTCATAGTGTCTTGGCACTACTCACGAAATAATGAAAAACGAATCCGTGAGACAATATGAGTCAACTTGGTTGAGATAAAAAATCGTATCTTCACAACGCGTTGATCATCCGGAGGGGGGGACCTTATTCTTTAACGGAGACGAGAGATCCTTGACATCAAAACTTACACCGGATAACACTCCGAGCTTTCCGCCGCAGTAATCTATGTCTCGGCCGACAAGTACACTTAATGTCCTCGGTTAGTATTATCATACCACCTATGAGAAATTTGTTGTATTACTGCGAACAAAATGTGAATTATAAATGATGCAATTCGCGTCATGACTGTTGATTCACCAACTGCTGTACTTCTCACGCGCTATAGATAACACCAAGCTTCAACACCCCAGACATTTACGGAATAAATTTGAGAAGTAGACATTTTGCGACGTTAAGATAGAAAGGGAGTGGGAGCCAAGGCTGTGAGAACAACCTTAGCGCTATCATTGATTGTTTCCTAACACTCGTACGAAACAAAAAGAAGACCATGAGATATTCCTCATGAACTTTCCAACTGAAGGCCACGATCCATACATTGGATGTGCAATCACCCGTTACAAGTCGTGGAACAGCATAAAAATAACTGAAAACGTTGCGTATTTCCATTCCGAAAATAACGAAATCAATCAATGGAGTACTCAAAGTCTCATCTGCAAATTTCGGGAAACGAAATTTAATTGAGAGTTCTTTTCAATTAAATTAAATGTTACGAAAAAATTCGGAGAACAGTGGAGCCGAGTTTCTAAATCGTTCATAATTTGAACGAAATTGTCGATGTAGACGAACGATTTTTCTAAAATATAATTAGAGTATACACTCACCATTAGTTCTTCGAATCATTACAGGCATTGGTGTAGAGACAACAATATATATCCCGCCACGTCGGAAGTATAATATAACGACAAATTTTTTCAAACCTGCATCTATTGAAATCGTTTTCTAGCGAGCGCTGTCTCATAATTCTTGTGTTCACTAATTCGACCTTTCAGAGCACTCATTGGTTTAAATACTGTAGCACAAAATTCTGTGCAGAACTTGAGTAAGGCGACTGTAGTGAAAATGTTCTCTTCTTCACCTTGCAATATGAACATATACGATACGTAATCCCGCGTTCTTTACGCTGCGTTACTAACCATAACACTTGGCATGTTTACTTTGCCCTCCCTTTTTTGAAGCGCAGCTTTGTGTAAACCTGCAACACCGGCAAAACGCCCCTACCCATCCCACGAGCCCCAGTTTAGACTGACCTTGGCCCACTCGTAGAGCTCAGTGAAGAGCCTGTACGAGGAGTCAGCGATGCCGATGTGGCCAACGATGCCTTCTTGGACGGCGCTCTCGAGAGCTCGCCACGTCGGCATCAGGGCCTGCAGCGGACAGTCGTCGCTCACGTCGGGCGGCGCGACGATCACGAACTCCAAACAGTCTCGCTGCACATTCTTCATCACTGAAATTGAACAATAAGTGTAAGAAGCATGAAATGTGGGATTTTCGATGCTATAAACAGTGAAAAGTAAAATGTGGAACTAATCTAAAAGATGGCATCACTGTATGTTCTTGACTAATCATTTGAAAATGTGTGCTTCTGGAAATATAAAGCATCAACTAATGTGATTTAGCTTACTAGTTAACAAGGTCGCTGAAGATTTGAAACAGAATTATCTGTTGGGTCGTCGTTTAGTAACCGTACGTAGAAATGAAAATGAAATAATCTTTAAAGCAAAAATACTTCAGCTCAAGAAAACGATACGCAAAATTCAACAGTTCGTGAAGAAAATGTCTAAAAGAAACGAATAACCCCCATCATAAAAACAGTTACAAATTGGTGAAGAAGTTAGAATTAACCCCCAAAAGAGGGAAGCAGATGCAACTGTCATACGGGGAAAGTTCGTAATGAAGAACTTCAACAATTATCAGTCCAATCTTCCACATTAAGAATTAAGCCAGTAAAATAACAACTGTTATCAAGGGGGCGCTTTGCGCTGAGCGAAAAAATTGTCGTTGTAAGAGCAAGTGGGTTGAATACCCTATAGCTATGTGCGATGCAAGTAATGATGAACTGCACAAATTGACCGGCTCACTACACACTATCGTAACCGGGCATAACACAATACATTTAATCAGCAACCGCCAGAAATACTGCTAACCAATTGATTTATGCCATGAATTTATGATCCGCTCGATTCTATGGAAATTGGGCGCTGTTGTGCTGAGTTACAGTGACTTTTATAGTTGCGTCATACGATCAACAGCCGAAAACAATAGCGTGCCGCGTTTCGGTTAAGACCAGCTAGTTAAACATGATTCATACATAGGTTCATGATTAGACATAAGTTCTGACCAGCTAGTTATAAGCATGATTCGTGCAAGAGAATAAGAATCTACAGTACGGCGAGACACATGTGGACAAAACTTTCTTTCCTGAACATACTACAATAATATTACAAGAGCAGATATGAATAAATGTTAATATTAAGTAAATCTTGTGAACGACGCAATAATTTTCATTGGTTGACGGAAACCTACAGGAACTCATACGCTTATGCCGCCAGCATCAATGATTAGAAACATTTCAATAAGGTACGTTTCATCCATTTCAACGAACTATAGCACAATCAAAGGCTGTCTCTACCGGTATTCAGTACACTACAACAAGCATACAATAAATTTTACGTGCTGGGAAAGCATTCAGGCTTCGTTTCATTGGCAAGAAATTAAAAAAACAGATCTCGAAATTAATGAGTCGAGCTGATGAACCCATGGCGAACGATAGAGCACAACGCTAAATTTGTACCGACATTAGTGTCAAGGAAACACCTCTCGACCAGAAGACCTAAGGAGCATTAGGAGCGTCATGAAAGATGAGCGTAGTCAAGCTGCACGACATGCGGAAGAAAATGTATCTTTGCTCCCCTTCCAATGAGCACTTGCCAACATCATGACCCACATCAGGGTACGCGAATAAAATTAGTAAACTCGCCCAACTTGTGCGCATGCGTGCTGTGCGCCTGCACAGGCACGCTGAAAAGAATCACGTCCTAAATTGTTCAGTTGAAAAGCAGAGTACTTTCTAACCTCACCTAGTTCACCAAGGAAAATGTGTGAATTAGACAAACGACCTAAGTCGATTCACTGAATTACCCTAAGTGTGTTAATTAGCATCCCTGTTCAATAAAGTAAAAGCAGAGACTGAAAAAAACAACCGTGAGACGAATTATTTTCGTATTTCCACACCTACTTGATAATAAAAATGAATTGTTGATTATTTTACACTGGTAAATGACGCACATTTTTCAATTGTGTTATTTTTTGCGCTCATTAAGTTCCCGTCGTGACTCAGTAAAACATGAAAGACTATATGCCTGATGATAATATATGCTGTTTATTCCTGCTATTCAGATCCATTAGTCCCTTGTTCATTTTAACGACTCATATCTGTTATGCCGTGTGAGCTATGAAACCGGCATAAACGCACAAGTCCCATTATGAATAAATAACAAATAAGCATGAATTACGCGCGAGCATGTAGGAGAAACGAAGATTCAACCCCTAGTGTACAGTAGGGAGTAGCGAATGTTATTTGTCTGGCAATCTTTAGCTTGGTGCAAGCAGTAGATTCGAAAATCTTTCTCCCCGTGTCTGAACTTTACAAGCTGGAATGAAGCATAAAACTATGAAACACGTAATTACCATCGAGAATATAAGTCATTTTAAGATGAACTAAAAATTTTGATGACTTAAAACGCTAACAAATCAAATTAAAAACAATAAATCGAAAACTAAATGGACTCAATGCTAGTGATATAAACTTCTAACATAGGAATCAGGAGATTGAAAAAATGAGACAATTCCTTTTTACCATATCCTACCATTGAACAGCCATTATATAATACCATAGCGTGGCGCACACTTTTATACGTTCAATGGAATTGAAAATATAAAAAACATCCCTGTACTGCTTAATTAAGCTTCAAAGGCATCTTTGAATTACGCAACCAGCGGATGATGAAGCGGACGTCAGAGCTAATCCATCGAAATGCGGAGCTCCAAACTCATCGTGTGCCGACGATAAAATGCTAGAATTTTCCAGGATATTCGAGGACGACGTCCGTGCAAAGGATGATGAAGCGGTTGTCAGGAGATATTCATCACGCCAGGAGCAAGCGCGAGAGCTCCCGCTGCTCACCTTTAAAGGCGCTCATATTGACCAGAGGTGCTTGCAAGCGCCTACTCCATGGCTTCGGGCTATGGCTCCTCAGGCCGCAGTGCTGAGCAAAAGCTTATGAAATTGTTCTGGCTTACGAAGGGAAATGTCAGAGTAAGGTAGGTAGCATGTAATCCAAACCTTATTCTCATTGATGGAATTATTCTAGACACGAATGAAACTTAACTTACCCGGAGTTTGAGCTCTGTATACATAATAACACCGCACGAAAATACGGGGTGAACTGAGCCTCAATAAATACTAGAACCTTGAAGACAATACGTGACACATATTTAACATAATCTATTCAAAAGGAAATGCAAAATAGAAACTTAAAAAACAATAACATTCGAAATCTCCAGCAAGAAATAGAAGCTCGCACCGCCAGAAGTACGATGTTAAAACAACTTATCCTAAATGTTACAATTGATAAAAATTATTTACACTATTCATATCACTACGGACCTCAAATTTATGCATCATAATTATAATGAGAAATCAGATCAATTTCAGAACCTTCCCCTTTAAAAATACTTGCTTCAACATAACACTTTAATAAATATTGAGTATGCTCTCGCACAGACAGTACGGTAAAATTACCTTTTGAACTTAATGTTATGGTATGAATCAGAATGGTCTTAAATGGACTGATATGATTTGAAAAATGTCGAATTCTAACAAAAGTGGAAGAAGAGGAGCAAAATTTGCAGATGTCAGCTGTTGTTCCAACATGACTAGACCCGACAGGTGAATTTTTAATTTTAGGAAACGATGATGTAGGAATGTGAAATTTACAGACGTTGAATTACTTAAAGGGAAAGTCTAACCTCAAATACCAGTTAAATGGCAAAAAAAATTCCGTCTGAATGTTAAATACCATGAGTGTTGATTCTCCAGCCATGCACTGTGCTACGCTTCTTTCTTACTTGAGATTTGCAGACGAGTGTGAAAATGTGGCATGCATCGAACAATTCATGTGAGTCCCATATTACCACACAAACAGACATCTCGAAAGGGTAAACGGCCTCCACAATAATCGAGTTATTTTGATCTCCCATATAGTACAAGGGAACCCTGCTTGGTACTGGATGACGCTGGATAAAATCCCAGCGTCAGTAAATGAAAGAAAAACGAACAGAAGATCGAAAGTTAAAGAAATGACCTTGGCAACTCCTCCCCTTGCAGACATGGGAGGGAAGAGACGGGCTAGAGGTGGTGG
>JACJUY010000161.1:31396-44379 GCA_014220935.1 Platorchestia sp. MABIK | reverse complement strand
TATGAACTCTTGATGTTTAGGCGCAGATTTAGGTAAAGTTTCTTATCCTTGTGCATTATAAAATGAGGTTCCACGCACACACAAATTGCTGTAGTTACTGACTCGTGGGGAAGTTCCATGGCTTGAATTTTTGTTATGATCGTTATCTAAAATGAAGGCTTGATCCTCACTAGAACGAAGTAAAATGAGGTAGAAGAGAAAAATAAAACTTTCAACGCTTCAACCCGCTGTGGAGCTCAATTCACCGCAGATGAGTATGGATCTGTATCGAACTATGCACTCCGCAATGTATTTTTCACATGTTCCTGCATAATTTAAGACGGGTTTGAGTATAATAATTTAGTGACATAAAATTTATAACAAATACTTCATTTAAATATATTATGTAAATTATGTAGGATTCATAACATTAACTGTGAATCCACATACACTCAACTGACTAGATTATATTATAATTTAGCTTCAGTCTCCATAACCACAACAAAGACCTTCAAAGAGATGAAGGATTAAGAGCTCTATTTAGTATGGAGTTGAGGGAATATCTATGCAAAAGGTGTGTTCGCAAACTAGATCCCCAGCGCATAGAAACAATAAGCTGAGAAGGTTATGTTACATGATAAAAGTTGAAGAAGAAAATCAGAAGTGATGAAAAACAGGCCAGCAGAGAACCAAAAAAAAATGATCTTCAACAAAACAGAAAACATATTATATTTCAACAAAAACAAGGAGTATCTAACTCCCTGCTCATGAGTTAGATACTCCCGTAGCACAGATACGTCAAAAGCAGATGTATGAACATGGCCCTGGAAGGGCTATAGTCATATGTACAGATACTTTTGGTCCTCACATTTTCCCCTGAGAGCGCTAATTCCTATGGGGACAATAGTAGTTTCCCCCTGAGGGATACAACCAATTAAAGATTAACGACTTTGACCCAAACAATGCAGCTGTTGCATGTCACGAAGAACATTACACAAATTGGCTTAAGTAAAAAAACGCTCGAACACCACAAAGAAATTCAGTAGACGAACAGGAATTTTAATGCGGCTAGAGACCTGCTTCTGAACGTTGGGCTGGCACGCTAATAATTGAGGACATGTCTCACAAATTGGACGAGAAGGCTTCCACTGACTGGAGGGCGTGCTCTGGCGGGCTGGATCGATGGGCAGCTCTACACTGCCCCGAGTTGGCTGGGCAGACGGCGCCTAGACCATAGCTCGCAATGGGAGCACGTGGCGGGGAATTTTGTGCTTTCTGGGGCCTTCATTACTGGGAAACGCGGCCGGGTAAATTGGTGTAGCGATTCTGACTTTTGGCCACGAAAAAACATGGTTGGGTACAACAACGAAAAAATGCTGAAAACAAGAGCGTGCTGTCTCTTTGTGGGAAGAAAAATTTTAAAAATAGTCTATACACAATGATTGTTAACTTCATGATTGTTAACTTGCATTTAATACATGTAATTTTTTGAAGATATACTGTTTTTTACATTCTTTTCAATGAGAGAAATCATATGTAAGTGAGTAATTTTTAATAACTCCACCCAATTCACTTGTAAGAGAAGATTGCGCATCAATGAAACTAAAAACAAAATCATCAAGTGTAACCAAATAGAGTCAGATTAAAAACAATAGAAAATCAGTGTCAAAACTACTGAAATACAAAACTTTCAAGATATGAATCGTGACAGACTTTTTTCTCGGCAGATCTCAAACAATGAACAAGATTTTCTATGCTGCTTAAAGCTCGGCCAAGCACATTCAGTTCAGACTGAACTCTGTTCATGCTGCAAGTTGAAACTGCACTCATTGCATTTAATTTGAGTTAAATTTAGCATCAAGGAACGTTTGTGGTCAAAGCTGAAATAAACTGCTTCCCTCCCCGACGTGATGCAGCATCTGCGGTCGGGGAAACCCGCAAGCGCCCGCAAAAAATGCGTGCCACTTTAGTTCTTGAAATCTGGCGCACTTGTGCTCATTTCCGCTAATTTTGTTATTAAATTGCGCTGGTTTTAATATTAAACTCCCTTTATTGGTGGAAAAGAGAGGTAGACTGCATAGTAGTAGCATGAGAGCGAGCGCTGATAAGCTGCAAATGATGGATGCATGTGTCTTAATGGCACTGAAGCTGGTCAGAACTGCGCAGAATAGATAGAACCAATGCCTTCTATACTTCATTGGTAGAGCTCGTTCGGGCAGAAATAATGCCGAGTCGTATTCAAAATACATCTAGAAGAAGATTCTTGACCTCAATCTCCCTTAATTTACTATGTACCGAGTATGACGAAGTTACGTAGAATGCAAGCTGTGTAGGCGAGCCCTACCTCAACACAACCAGCGCGCGGGACAAAAAATGCACAAGTGACGGGACATGTGAGCACTGAGCACAGGCAATGGGCTATTGCATATCACTTAACATGGAGTGCAAAACAAATACCAATGCGCTAATTTGGGTGAGAAAATAAAATGTAAAATTTTAAATCTTTATCACTTTAACATAAATGAATTTAACTGTAGTGTTTCTGGATAAATGCGCACTTTGAAGAGCGGGATAAGCGCAGTATTACCTGAGGTAAACATCTTGCATCATTTCCTAAAGAATATCAGCCTTGAGCAGGGTTTAGATAAGGCGTCAGATAGCTGCACTTGGGTGCATAATTTATAATAGAGTGACCTTGACACCGCAGTCTTGGCAGTCACTCAAAACCTGAATCTGTCCTACTCAATACCAACTCATCGACCACCAGATCGATGAAACACGACATCTAGAGCAATGATAAATTACTGCACAGTACCACGAAACCTTAATGACGCTCACGTGTGCGCGAGCTCAATTCCGAAGTCGTGCAGCATTCACGGTGCTTTTATCGGATTTTAGAGCGGCACTCACAAGAGTCTCACAAATTACAGTATTCCAAGTTCTGTTTTATGGCCTGAGTCTGAGGTTGTCAATAAGATTGAAGCCTAAAGTGAGTGATTGAAGGCACTCTAGGAGGGAGGCATGCACTTGTTTTAGTGATGGATATGAACATCTGAAACTTTGAGTTCTAATAGCGCCGATGTGACCTGATTCTTAGACATGGTCAGTTAAAAAACACGGAAAAATTCATAAATTAAGGTTCGTAATAATGATGGTCAACGAAATCATTATAACATCATTCAAGGGTAATGATCAACTACGCTATTAAATTGGTGACCGAGGTGGTTTCTGTTACACACGTCAGCATGTGTAAGGCATTGTTCATGTTAGCAAACTTGCTTTTGTTCACATGTCAAGTTGCTCGCGATCTGGTCGAGTTTTCAGTTGGCTGCCAGTGAGCAGTTCAAACACGAATGGTCGAAAATTGGAAGTATCCCCTTGTCGTGCAGGAATGTGTCAGGAACTTTTCAGAAGCTTGTGAACTGAAAGCTCTCTTATCCTCCTTTTGTGCAACTCTTAGCAACAAACGGTGACAAACCCTGATATGTTATATCTCTCTTATAAAACTCGCAGCAATGAGCGTCAATGGAAAATGTTATCGATTGAAAACAACCGAACGAAGTCGCAAACATTTCACATTCAGTCAGCAAGCAGTGCAAATAAAAATATAGCTAATTTTCTGCTTTCTGGAAATTTCAAGTAAACGCTAATAGTGGAGGTACACAACGACCTCAGACAGTCCTAATGGCCATACAGTGCGCAATATTAGCTGTCACAAAGGAACATTACCCACGACTCGGTGAGGGCATCGCATAATGGTGGAATAACACGAGCACTCCCTTCACACAGACGAGTAGGCCATGAAGGTCTTGTCTCGAACACTTGCTATCGGTAACGGCTCTATGTTGCATTCACAAATAATCAGTTAATACTCTGTAGGTTACAACAGTTTAAAATCTTTTACCAAAATAATGGGTAGCTATAATTGCCTTCATTGTCATCGTAATCATAATAATTTTCTTTAAAATCCATTTTTTATAGGCCTGTAGGAAGCACGATATCCGCAGGAGTAAGAGCGAATGCTACAAAACGATGCAATAATAGTCAGTGGAGATGGAAAAGACCGCAGGCTGAAAACACCAGCAAAACAATGGAGTAAAAATGACTGCAGCAGAGTTAAGTAAAAGTAAGAACAGCGCAGCTGGAGAAAAGCACTTGCTGAAAACTCGATATTCACGACACCTATAGGAATAAGAGCGACTGGTGCAGAATGATGTAAGAAAATGGACAGTAAACATGTATAACACCGCAAGCAGGAACACCCAGACAGGGCTGCCTCAAATTAGAGATCTTCACGACTGCATTAACTTGTACAAGAGAGCCACACCCTTACCACGTTCGCGAAATGAGCTAAGGCAAAAACCTGTCCTTGTAACTTGTCATGCATGAGTTATGATATATTCTAACATGACAGGCCATGCATTAAAAAGACGACGAAGATATACTTGCCAATGTAGGCAGAGCTCGAATGGATTCTATTTCCCAGACAGAATTTTATGAGTGCGCTTATGATAATCCCGATAGCTCACGGATTCAAGGTTCTTTGTCATCTTTGGCTTTGCTTCTTCTTTTCCAATCTTTAATAATGCCCGTTCATTGTCTCTGAATAACACCAGTTGCTATGACCATCGGATGAGCAAAGAAAAATTGTTTCAGTACACATCTTGCAATTGCGTAACCTAGACTAACTTGACTTTAGTTTACAGGCGAATATTCTTGACACGATGGATGAACTACTGAAGCAATGATTAGGGTAAAATAATTATGACAATGATCTAACATGGTAAAACATTTCTTAGGGAAGATACGTAAAAAACATAAGAATATGCAAACGCGCTCGCAATTTGTATTATCTTATATGCACAAATACAAATGTTTAAAGAAGCGCTAAATAAAAAAAAGTTGAATACATACGGTTATTCATTGATCAATACACATTTCAAACGTAAATGACAACGTGCGATCGACAAGCGAAATATTACCATCATAACCCCCAAATTAAGCAAGAATTTTAAAGTTATTCTTATAGAAAACCTAACTGAAGATACAGATTTACCTACAAAAAACAAAAATGACTGCATAGAACCACGTTATGCCAGTAAGAGCATCAGTTCATGCAAGTAAAACGACAAATAGTATTTAATGGAACATGAATCAATGTTCTTTCAGTAAGAGAAATGAGTAGCAAAAATGGATGCCTTAGTGCTGCATATCTCAATGCATGATAACGCCGGAGGAGAGTTTTTTTAGCTTATACCTTGAAGATATTATATATTATTTCAAGATTAATACGGGGCCATTGATGTTGCTTATCGCAGGGAGGCGTAGAAGGTCTCGTAATGCAGCCCGTATTGAGGCTAAGGTCGATTTCGTCGAAGCAATTGAGTCCAGGAACGTGTAAATCCCTCCCTCCAGGGCCATGGTTGAGCATATGCTCTCGGAATGTCTTAATTCGTGTAATTTTCTGTATACTAAAGTCAGCCTGCAGTTTTAATTAGTCAAAAAAATAATTATTATAATAATTAATATAAAAAAAATAATAATTTTAAATAGTCAAAAAAAATAGTCAATTAGACATCAATGGAATAAATTCATGCAACTTTTGTTTAGGTAAAATGTACATTTAACTCTTATTTTTGTGAGATGATTGAGTTTTTGTAAATTTCAATAAATCAAAGTCGATCGGGGCTACGGCCGCTCAGCTGTGCACCCACTGGAAAATAGATTAACTAGGAAACATGCAAACCAGACCTGGGTCACATGCTGCACCGCGCTCCGGATTATGTACACGGAAACTCACTCACAAAGTTGAAACATTTAGAATATAAAGCCGCTCCGTTTCAAAACAAAATATGTCATTAGGAATAGTAAGTACAAAAGCAAGTGTAGAGTGCACTAAATACCAATCTGATATTTAACACTTTGACTGCGACTACTAAATATTAAGTTCAACGCCAAACTCAAATTTAAAGTCAATTGTAGTAAAATATTTTGAAAATAGCAAACATGTACTGGATCGTGCCTTCATTTAGCTTTGATTAAGTATTTATGAAAATTGAGTTTGCGACTACTGGTCGGTCAGCAGCATTATGAAAATTACCTCCGTGTACCACCGGTGGCGCACGTCGCAGTCATAATGTTAAGTTAGATCAATCCAAAAATTATTTACATGCTTTCATGAAGATAAAAATACTCACAAATTCACAGTTTCAAAACACATTTCCATCTAAATTAGCTTGAAGGAAGTCTTCCCATTCACTAACTGTAATGGCAGCAGAGACTCCCAACTTATTGATAATTCATACTTCAAGTCATTAATGTCTCATTAAGTATTACACTTCGCTGTATTCAATGAAGTTTACTACGCACCGCGAAGGTTCATTGATTACGATTTACCATCAATAGTTCGATAACGGACAAGTTTTAATGCACTTGTGAACAATTCTTTGACACTTGATGAAGTGAAAGTAGATGCGGAACCAACAGCTTACGATTCAGTACCCAAACAAACTAGGCAGCGAGAGTACAGCACGCTGGACTGCATTATTTGGAGCGGGACTTCTCGAAGTATTTAGCGAGCCAAATTAAAGAAGAAACTTAAATAATTTTCAGTGCCAAAATAAGCACTCAAGCAGCTAAGATATGACACTTTGGTCGTTTAAAGTCATAAGAAAGTGACCCTTATCATTCAAAATGTAAGCAAAGACGACTAAACACTTGATGCAACAAATGAGCTACAGTACTATTACAGAAACTCTGAATGAAACTGACTTGGTGGAAAAAAAAAATTTTCCTCCCGATAAATTAGGAAATATATTAATATTTATCCCTGTTCCTAAAAAAAGATTTCATTTTTAAAAAAGAAGCAGCCCCATGAACAAAACTAAGGAAGGGAAACAATCATGACCATAACTAATTGAGGTAGTGAAGCATCGGGAATATAGCTAATTTAGGCAATGAAATATCACGACTATTACTAATTCAGAGATTGAAACATCATAACTGAAGCTTTTCAGGTTATGACACATGATGACTATGGCTAATTCAGGTAATAATGCATCATGACTCAAGCTAATTAAGGTTATGAGAGCATCATAATCATAGCTTATTCAGGTTATGATGCATCATGGCTATGACTAACTCAAGCTATGAAGCATCGTAATTATGGCTAATTCAAGTATTAAAGCATCATGACAACAAATAATTTAGATAATCAAGTATCATGAGTGAAACTACATCAGGTAACGAAGCAATAAATTACCGAGAATTTGCTTATTATAACCAGTTACTTCCGTTTTTCGAGTACAATGCACGGGACACTTTTGGTTAGTGAAGTACTTACCCTCCAACAAGCTCGTATGTTAGATGCAAATATGAGATGAAGTACAGCGTTTAATCTTACATCACGCAGCTTCGCGAAATTAGGGAAGTAAAATTCAATGTCACATTGAATTGAATGAATGACTACGCTCAGTAATTTGATGCGCTAAATCGTGAGAAAACTAACCCATGATAGAAAAATCGACTATAAGTTGGAAAATGAAATCGTAGGCATAAGTAATGAATATGCATATCGGGGGTCAGCTTTCTCGAACTGCTGTTAGAAGAATAGTAAAAATGCATCTGTAATTACAGACGTAGACCTGAGAAGTTATTTGTACATACTGACCTAGAATTTCGATCTATCGTTTTATCAATCTTGAGTCACGAGGATATTTCTCGCAAGGCAAGTTGTTGAATTATTCTCTTGAAAGTAGTTTTCGTATATGAAGCGACATTTCTAAAACAAATGACTGGCTTTAAAATAAATGAATAAAATTCATTCATTTTTGACAGAAATTGTTCGTTATTTATTTCTAATTTAACCACAAATATAATTATGACATGAAAACTTCTAAATAGGATTCATTGAATGAACAGGGCGGAAAGCATTCCTTTATAAAAGAATTGTTTGCACACCATTCATTCAATTTTACAGTTGGGGCTCACGCTAGCGTGGCCATGGTACAACACAGATGCTGAAAATTAATTCTCTCACGCATGCCGTAATTCTAATGAGGCAATGTTAATTCCGTGTGTGTTGTAGGGTTAGTGTGAAGTGCGCGTGGCGGATCTTTAGTGTAATAAATCGTGGACAAATGATACCACGTGTGTACGAGGAAGGAGGCGTGAGCTGAAGGCCACACGTGCCGAGGTATCTCTTACAAGCCGCACAAGTCATCGAACTTTCCTTGCACAGATGCTCATTCCGAGCAAGAAATACAGTCTATGCTCGAGTTAAACGTCATCATCTAATGCGAGCCTCAATTTGCACGTATAGAAATTAGCCCCAGTTGCTCCCAGTCATCAATTATTTGAATCTTGAATCGTGTTAAGTGAATGAATGTGAATTTTATCGTACAAGCTGAGGCTCATATTTGATGATGTCTAATTCAACAATCGACTGTGGAATTCTAATTCGATAATCGACTTCCCACAGCTCAGGTGACGAACATTTCACGGTCTTGACAACTTAAGAGGAGAAAATTTTATAAAATCATCCACTAAATACAGCAACTAATTATGAGTGACAGCAAAATACATCTATATTAAAATTGGAAAAACTGGTCGCTGAGTGAATAGGACAAAAAGTCTCAAATGACGTCCAATATTAATTTGTAGATGAAACAAATTAAAAAGTATAATTTGTTCTTGACCACTAAGAAACGTGCGTATGGGAAAAAGTCATAGATGCCAAGCATAAGATTCGCATCTAATTCTGGAGAATACTATATAATAAATCGACACTTATTTTAAGGATTTAGATGCGCATCTTATGGTTGGTACCCATGACTTTTTCTCAGACGTACGTTTCTAAAAAGAAAATAACATATTATCTCGATATAGATATTATTATTTTTCGTCACTGATGCCCCCCGACTCAAAACAACTTAGATTTAATGAGATTGGAAATTATAAAGTAGATTAAGGAAAAAGGTAACTGTGACCTTCCAAAAGAAAAGATATTTTCAACACTAAGTCCGACTCATCACCAGCCCTTATTGGAATAGCTCAACTCCTACGAATGTCCCTCAGGGAAATTCAGAAGACGCTTAGCAGGTTAACTTAACATCTAGGGCGCTTCAGATTCTAAGATGTCAGAATGGCAAGAATGTGTAAGATGAATAAATTCAGATACATATTATCACACAACTGTAAGAAGCTACAACTCTTAGAACAAAGCCAAAAGATCCAAACCTGCCGTTACCTATGAGCTGAATTGTATTAAATGTCTAATCAAGATTTGTTTAGACAGTATTTTGTTTGCGTGTTTACCGCATGTAATTTGCAGGAAGTTGAGGCGTTCAGGTCCAGAAGGAAGCCAACGAGGAAGGATTAGAAGGAAGTTCAGACTTGACTCTAACTAGGAAGCGGAAACGTTAAGCCTACGTGAGATATCCAACTTGAATCTATTGCTACCGGCTCATGAAGTGAAGAACTCTTGTTCGCACATACATCAGAGTTATTTGAGAAACTTTGTAAGGAAAACATTTCATGGAACGCAAAAGTACCGATGAGATGCCCCGGAATGCCTATATATAATCTCAGGAGGAAGAAAAAGAGCAACACTCCAGCCAAATGCTTACAAAATTGCAATAACCCCGCGAGAGGTAGCATCATGAACAGACCTCCTTGGTCCTACCATGCATAGGCTCGCCCACTGGGAGAGTCTGTTCAGCGTGTTGGCATGGCCAAACAAGGACTGCTCACGCAATATAGCAACGACATACAAGCTCATTCAACAGAACATACGTGTCGCTTTGAGCACGCCAGCTCTTTGCTATTAATTATGGGATAGTGCAAGTGGCATTCATTCACTTCATAGCTCAGACACGCACGATGCACTGCAGTTGAATGCAGTCTCACAACCGGGCTGGCGCTATTCGGTTACGCCATCTGTCACCGGGCACCTTGATTAACACTGAAATTATGGTCATGCTCACCAAGTTACATGAAGACTTTAGAAAAAAGATAACATAAAATTAAGGCATTCTTGGAAAAAAATTAAATCAGCATTTAACCTGCATTGAAGTTGCTCTAGCTCTTCGAGTTCAAGGTTACAGTATGTGGAACATCACTACAACCTTGAACTTTCAATTCATCGTTCGTGAGTAAAAAACACTGGAAATTTTCAATCATCAAAATACTTCTCAATTTCTAAATATTGACAGAATTGCGAGGAAGATTATAAAAGGAGTTGTAACATGACATGAGAGCATGAAAAAGTGAGGGATGAGCTCGTTGTATTGAATGTTTTCCACAATACGTACCGCATCACACCGCTCTGAAAGCATAATAAGATTAAGTCCGTAGCACTGATACAAGATTCAATAATTTTTATTAGCGATACCTAGTACTCGTGCACGGGTGCACTGGGATATGTAACACGTTTCCTCTGTTCATTCAACAACACATTTCAGGAGCGAATTGTAGCTCTATCTCAAAATAAGCGCCGTTATCTTTGATACGGTGAGCACACTAGCAATAATAAAGAGAACATCACAGCGTTGCCATGACAGCCGGGCGGCGGCCTCTCTTTGGCTTCCCAATGGTTGAGGGTATTCATCCGTTCATTCTTCTTAGGCTCATTTTAGTACACATCAGACTGCATAATGATTCAGGGAAGGGTCCTAAAATACTCGTTTGAACTAACTTCATTCAATAAAGTCTCCAGTTCATCGAAATTTCACATCAAATGTATAGTTTCAAAATTTTAGTTTTTGCACAAGACTACGGCCAGAGGTTTGTGCAAATTATTCCCATCAATTTGTTTTCAATTAAAAAAATGCAGAAGTATTAGTGACTCACTTGAGAAGTATTTTATTTTATTATTATAAATCATGTATTCTAATGAATTAGATGCGCATCTTATGGTTTCCATCCATGATTTTTTCTCATTTTTTACCCATATAATCTCGAAGACATTGT
Source organism: Platorchestia sp. MABIK (assembly GCA_014220935.1). Taxonomy (NCBI): domain Eukaryota; kingdom Metazoa; phylum Arthropoda; class Malacostraca; order Amphipoda; family Talitridae; genus Platorchestia; species Platorchestia sp. MABIK. The sequence goes on along the minus strand of JACJUY010000161.1, from coordinate 33,432 downwards.
CATTTTTCGTTACTGATGCAATACGTCTCCAAACGACTTGTATTTAGATTTGAAATATTTTCTGAGCAATATCTCAGACCTAAAATACACCGACGCAGTAAAATGACACAAATTGTTACTTACGCATTTTCAGCAATATCAGATGCCGGTGTCGGCACATGCTGCTGTGTTCAGAAGACTGCCTACAACAACAACCCTAAGCTACTGGATAACGGTTTACAGGTCTTTACAGACAGGGTAGTAGCGAACACCCTTAATTGTTTACGCTTGCGTTGAAACGCGCCCTTGTTTATGCCACGAGTACTGCTAGAGTTACAGCAACTCCATCCCCTTATGTCATAAAAGCCCTGAAGTTTGGTATCCATGCTATTCGCAATCGTTCAACACCGGGATATATTTTGTACTGCGAGGAAACGCTGATTCTTCCTGCCTCTGATGAGTCAAAAAGTATTTACTAAAAAATTGTTTGCTTAAGGAAAAATTATTCGCATAAAATGCAATACAAGAAATTTCCTTTTAATTATGTCTGAATAAAATTATTCAAAATGTGCAAACTAAAAATTTTTTCACCAGTACAACATTGTATCAATTAAATATATTAGACAAACACCAGGATTTTCTCCGTTGATCAACTAACGAATTTTGCCTATCCAGAGGATAAAACTTGAATGGATCTTACTTTCTTGCAATGTACCGTCACAAACTAATGAAAAAGCATAATTCTTGCGATGCTAGGCGTGTCACGGACGCATTAAGCTGGCCTTTACAAATTTGTTATCGTTCAGAAGATGCCCTGCATTTTTCCACCCATCACTTATTGTGTTTTACTTTTTAAAATCCATGCAGTAGTTAACGTACGGCAGTTAGATTTCGAGATGTTGCATGCATAAATTGAACAACTTTCATAGCTTTGTATAGAACGTAGAATTTTCACTCGAATAAGAACTGCAACGAACCAAAATAACTTTGTTGCTCGTGAAAAGATGGGCACTAACGAGCAGCATATGTTCACCGGTGGAGTGTGAACGGTACGAAATGGGTGTTGATTTTGCCAACGTAGGCAGCTTTAGGAGAAGCCACAACAGCTGCGCTCTCTCACTATCAATGCCCATCTCTCATTGGAGCATGGCTCAAGTTGGCAGATTATTGAGCACCACTGCAATACAATGAGGGTTTTCCTCTTTTTCCTCATGCCACTAGTTTTCCTCTATTGCATCTCATGAAAAAGACCGTCCATATTTAACACAAATAATTTTGAAGCAACGTATGTGTTTCTAGAATTGAACTTGTCATCCGTGAGACTTCTTATCATCGTCACGGTCGGTAATAACGGAAATGATAACAGCAATGTGTTCCAATTTTTTTCTCACCCCAAGTTCTACTCCAATGCAGATATTTTCGATGCGTGCCGCACCTCAAGCAATAGCACAGGTCAGTTATACATGAAGCTTGACGTCCCAGGAGGTGCTAGAAAAAGGGTATATACACTCATTTACAGCGGAGCCAATAAACATTCGTGATTCATAAAAAAACACATTTTCAGCTAATAAACACATTCCTATAGCATCAATAAGATTTTGATCTTCTTGTAAGAAAATGGCAAAATTAAACGAAGTAGAAAATGTCTAAAAATCGAACATTAGAGATAAGAATACGTGGTTCCATTTCAATCCATTCCCCTTCCCCTCAATAAGTCAGAAAACGAGAAAGCCATGTTAATTGCAACCAAACGCAATTGCATATTGGAGCAATCAATGAAGTTTTCTCAGTAAGACACTCAACAGAACCTTTACAGCACAAGCACGCTAAACACTTTTCTCAATGAGACACTCCACAGAACCCTCACAGCCCAAGCGCGCTAAACACTTTTCTCAATGAAACACTCCACAGAACCCTCACAGCACAAGCGCGCTAAACACTTTTCTCAATGAGACACTCCACAGAACCCTCACAGCACAAGCGCGCTAAACACTTTTCTCAATGAGACACTCCACAGAACCCTCACAGCACAAGCGCGCTAAACACTTTCCTCACTG
>JACJUY010000161.1:19081-31376 GCA_014220935.1 Platorchestia sp. MABIK | reverse complement strand
GCGCGCTAAACACTTTTCTCAATGAGACACTCCACAGAACCGTCACAGCACAAGCGCGCTAAACACTTTTCTCAATGAGACACTCCACAGAACCCTTACAGCACAAGCGCGCTAATCACTTTTCTCAGTAAGACACTCCACAGAACCGTCACAGCACAAGCGCGCTAAACACTTTTCTCAATGAGACACTCCACAGAACCCTTACAGCACAAGCGCGCTAAAAAGCTGTTTTCAAGACTCACCTTTGTAGCCAACGCCGCTATGGTAGGCTGGCTAAGGCACCTTGCCGCTCGCTCGCCTCACCTGTGTGTATGGCATCAGTGACACTGTGGCCGGAGTTGTCGCAGAGGAAGATCTTGGCGGTGGTGGAGATGCCCCGGGAGGCGGAGTAGAGCAGAGGCTTACGCGGCCCCTGCACCACCAGCACCCCGTCCTTCGGCTCCTCCTTCGTCCACTGGTTCAGCGCTGACTTCACGCAGCCCTTCAGCTGAACACACCGAAATTACAGTCATGTGCATCACACACAAAAGAGCGACTCGAGAGAATAAGAAATTAGTGCGCACATTTAACTGGCAAATAATGAATGATATCATAAGCCATTGATCCTAGCAGAGGCACACACAATTCAATGAAACATTTTTAAAGAGTTCATTTCAGATCAGCCTACTTCGCAGTGCTAGAGCAGAACGAAAAATAACGCACAGTTCAAATGTGTTAGGTTGGAACATGAAGTGTAATAATTTACTCCCTCTAAACTTGTTATGATTCCATCAAAAAATCAACCATAAAAAACGATCATTGACCACTAGGAAATACATATAGGTGTGGAAAAATACAAAAAATAAAAATGAATCAGAAAATTCGTATAACCATAGATTAGAAAGCATTGATTGTTAGCACCATTGGCCAGTATTTTTTTGTCAATTCAAAGGTACAAGACGTTTCATACTTTCCAACGTAGAAGGTACAGTAAAAAGAGAGACGCTCTGCAAAGTTAGACTGTACTGTGAAGTATCAAAGGTACGTCCTGTAGAAGAGAACCAGAATAACACGACGGCAGTCAACCCTGCGTATCAAGTTAGCTCGCAGGACATTTGCTACACTCAAGTACGTTTGAATGGTTATGAGTAAAGATGCAGGTGGAACGCATTTACGCCAGAAGAATTCAAAACAGAATTTTGGTTTCACAAAAAAATTACAATCGATGAGCATGATGCGGCCAGGAAGAGTGGAAACAAAACTAATTAAGTTATTATTTGTTGCTAAACACAATTTGTAAGAGAAATTTTCATGAAGAAGCCAGGTTATGGAGAATTCATCCCAAATAAAAGATTAATATAAAAGAAGTAAATATTCCAGACAGAGCATTGCATGGTGATATCAATATAAATCGACAGCCTAGATTGCAAACATAATTTTTCCAAGCAATATAAAACGACATGGATATTATGATACAAGTGAAAGTAGTTGAAAGAGTGGCCAATGATCCTTATCCATCTGCAATGAAACAGAAGTCAAATTTAAATGTGATTCCAAATTTTTACCATGTGGTCAATTGACGATAGAAAATTCGAAAACTAATTAAATCAAATAGAACTGAAGGAACTGATGAACGGGGATCTGGGGTGGCAAAAAAAGAGATCAAATAGAACTGTATTAATTGTTCCTGTAAATAACAGACATCACTTTTGAACTGCACAGTAGAACTGACGACGGTGTTCGCCTTATATATTGCTTTGGATAGGAATTTTTAACATAGTAGCACAACACAGAAAGAACACAAGTAGACAATAGAGTGGGTCACTCACCGCCAGACGTTCAGTGCATTGTCAAAGCATTCTTTGGATACTGAACAACACACTAGCAAATAGGACACAGTAATGTTGACGATGCTAAGCAGGTAGGAACATGGCACCCTTGTAGAAACAGTAGCTTCTAGAAGTTACATGGTTGTCCCCACGCAGGTCCTGGAAGCAATGGAGGTTGCATATCATCATCGGCAGCTTCTAGAAGCATGAATTTGGGGGTGCCCGTATGGTGGGATCAAGGCGTAACTTTATTGCCCGCCACACGGCTCTCCGACACGAGGTCCATCTCTGGGCTGCCCCTAAGGGCAAAATTGCTGTTGATGTCGCGAGAATCTTTTATAATTACAATGGACCTTGTGCATTTACATTCGAAAAATACACTCTCGCAGAGAAGAAAAATCTGAATTTCGTGATGACGAATTTGAAAAAAAAACCTCAGCTTTCAACTTACAAAGAGTAAAGTGAAACAGCAAGGGAAAAAAGACCTGACAAAGTACAAAACAGAGATCAATGAGCAACAACGAAGCACATTCATATGCATGTCACATCATCCCAAGAGAAAACAAAGAGCGGTTGTATAAATCGAGAACAGAAAAATAATCATGAATAATGGACCGCACAAAGAAAAAAATCATAAAAACAGGAGGGGCGCAAGGAGTCTTGACTTGAGATGCGTTAGCTGGCGCAATCGACAGCTGCAAGAACAAACATGAATTCAGTGTGAGCAACACGCAAAATTGGAGAGAAAGTAGGGAGCGCCATTAGGCTCGAGTTAGCTAAATTTACTCCTTAGAAAACAATGAGGGAGAGATACACTGAAATTGTCACCAATGGTTGTCACTTAATTGTCACCAATGGTTGTCACTTACTAAATTGTCACTTACAGAGATGATTTAAATTAACATTTACTTTTTACCAAAACAAAGGTTTTAAACACAATAGATTACGGTTTCTCTCTATAACAAAATAATAGAAAAAGGTAATTTAAATTGGGCTTCGATCTCTTGTACAGGGACTGCTGAGCAATTTAAACAGTTTAAGCAACAAGCGATACAGAAGTAGATTGTTTCTTAATTCTAGTACAAAAGTCAAATTTGACCAAAGCTATCTGTGGGTCCGAATAAGTTAAGTGATTTCTAGGGCATCCAACCACCAACGCTATTTTAAGGTGTACAATTATGTTTTACCTAATTCCCTTAACCTAGTTACGCATTGAGCTGATCAATAAATTCTCACAACTCCACAATTCCAGCTGAGGATAATGAGCTTGTCAGACATGTTTTTGACGAACAGCATTGACCTGCCAGAAGTTGGGGTCAGACCACACACTTGAAAAGATTTCTCTCGCTGCGACTGAAGTGGTCGAGTGAAACAGACACCTGATCATCCGTGTTTCCTAAACTTTAATTTAGCTCGCAAATGGCCATGCCCTAGTGTTCAGACATGCATTGGACACTACTTTAGTCATAAGCTAGAGATCGGATGACGGTTAGTCTTTCAGAATTAAAAAAAAACTAACAGTAAACTTGTTGACTAGTTTTTCACGAAAAATTATCCTGTTGTGACATCTAAATAAAAGTTTGTAGCAACTTTAACTCAGGTCTTCTGATGAGAAACCAAATTATGCGACCGTTAAAGTCAGCGGCTTATAATGTAGGTTTTGCTCTCGAGCCCATATGAAAAGGGAAAACTTCCAAAACAATCGACACATTTCAAAGTGAGAAACCAAATAACATTTCAATAAAAATTTGCAACGAAATCGTTTCCTCAACGACAAAGACAAAAGGTTCGGTCTCTCACAATCATTTCTACTTCATACGAATTACCAACAAATATATAGGCCCTCATTACAACGTGAGATGAGATGTTCGCCTCACCAACTCACCCTAAGTGTTGCTTCTACACCAAGCAATGATCACAAGTATCATTTTTCCACAAACTGGGCAAAGAGCACAGTACAACACAGCAGGGACAAAAATTGGCGTTCCTAATTGAAATGTTGTGAAATGACGCAATACAAATACAAATGTGATAACTCCATACCCTCCTGCGAGAGTTTGCTCTTCCAAATCGAAAAAGTAAAACCTACCATACTCTCGAACATCAAGGAAATGAAAATACTACTGACAATGACCAGTCACGACATGCCAAGAATTGGAAGAAAGCGTGCCAGGAGAATAGAGCGCAAGCTACGCAGCCGAGGAGTGACAAAGACAAGGAACACGTGGGAGGTTATTGACTGCGGTGCCTAAGAATGGCTTAGGCGTCATGGCTACTGTTTCCTGGCTCTGACAGACGGTAGACGTGTCTTCCCCAACAAAATTGGTTTTGTGTCCGAGGCTTTTAAGAATTATTTTAATGAGAAAAAATCTAGAAGCTTGGAATCGTTTGTAACAGGATTTGTGCTCCATTACATAATAATCTAACCAACTCAAAAATTTTCTTCGGCTCAAGTATTTGCAAAAAGGGAGTCAAGTCATAAACCAAGTTCACATAACGCCTAAGAAGTATATGGCTTCAGTAAATAATCGCCTTTGCCAAAAATGAAACTGTTCATTGGTGGTTTCATAACGATCCTGTTCAAGTTTCATACATTAGGTTTGCAAGTAAACATTTAAAATTCCATTCTTTGTCCACGAACAATAATTTTGGATTTTATTTCATTTAAATGATCATTCAATTCTGAAACGTCAAAAAATATGGAGATAATGTAGTTTATTACTGATTAATGGTCACTAGATTCTGCTTGAATAGCTTCCCTCAAGCATCGCAAAAATCAAAAGGGGAAGTTTACATGCGTAAAAGTGGGATCTAATTCAATTCACCACGTAACCAGTGTTTTACACCCTAAACGCCAGGGAAAAACACAATCTGCGTGACACTGTTCCGTAGAAACAAAAAATTGTAAGCACACACCGTACATACTCGCTGTAGCGCTAATAGTAACACAGTGACGACCACTGACAAATAAAAAGTCGTTCCCAAATAGAAGCATCCCTGAGAAAGTTAGCACGCTAACAAATTAAACCAAATATTAAGTGCGGCGTTGAGCTCACGCAAGCGACGACAGAACAAAAACCACTGAAGCCAAACTAAAGCTCTTGCTCTGAAGTACCTTCATCAAGAATGTAGCTGAATAGGCACACAGTAGTCATCTGGATTTTAAGACAAAGCTTTGAAATACATGAGGTGTTGTTTATGAAGGACTTTCGCAACGCGAGCTTGGGACCGTTGCATCAAAGAAGCAGACGCTGAACCTCATAGTGAGCCCGGCGTTAGCAGAAATTCCCAATGCAAAAGAGTCACAGTCACATCTGGTCTAGGAAAGCAAGTTGGTCTTATCAGATAACCTGAGGCTTTACGTCCCTCGCTGCATCACCAGTTCTCTACAGAACCGCGACCACGCTCCCATAGTAACATTTGTCGTTCCTCGAGGCACGCATCACCTAATGCGAACCTCAACTTGCATTGATGGAAATGGGTCCATTATTAAACTAACATGTTGGCTGATTCAAACTGCGAATAACTAGGGAAATATTTTGTATTTATATACGTTTAAGACCGCACATGATTTTGTTTGAAACGAAATTGATTGAATCATTCAAATCACATGATACCTAAACTGGTATTGTGTCCACAAAGTTGCTCACTTATGGCTTGTGGCATCATGGCTCTTGGACCTTTTGATTATGAACATTATTAAAACTCAAAATAATAATAAATTTATCTAAAAAATTATTATGATGCTTTAATTTCTTGCGATAGCATAGAGTTTGCAGAAATAACCCTATATTATTGAAACTGAATATCGACGCACTGTTACGTCGTTACGCAAGTACGTAAAAAAGAATATAACTTTTATTTTTTTGTTCATTCGTGATAGAATGAAACTGAATACAGAGTACTATTATCTTCAGACACAACAATCATTTTTTCTGGAGTTTTCGTCGGAATTTTTGCCGCCGCTTATACAATCGACGGGTAATGAAGGTAATTTTAGGACTTCGCATAAAGCGAACAGCTTCATCAAGAGAGTAATTCAGCATATTATACGCCTTATATGATTAAATTGAACCTCAGAATCGAGCAACACAGGAGAATTTCGAAATTATAGTTGTTATTGCAGCCCACCTTTACACAGGAAGCATTGCGACAGCTGATTTGCGCCAACAAATATGAAGCTGCACACGCGATTTCGAACAGATCAGCATCGACGTAAACGAACCTCGACTTAAGATTTTCAAAGCCTAAGTACAGGTGCTTCGAGATCTCTCTCATGTAACTCGAAATACTATACTTGAAGAAGATGATCATGAACTCCCAAAATCAATATAACGACAAATGAAATTCAGTTGAGGACTTATATTTATTGATGCTCCAGTATCTGATTGAAATGCAGTTTAAATATTTCAAGTAAAATAACTTAGCATCTGTTTTGCTGCCCTCTTCACCCGATTCGGAAGGGTGGCTGGAGATGAGCATATCTCAAATGTAGGCATTTCAACTATTTTTGAGTCTAAGCCCTAACTCAGACTAATGTATTCCGTTCAACTGTTTTCAGTAGCAACCAAATGCCCGCCATCTACGCTACAGTAGAGCTGGAACGCTTCCCTAATTAAGTCGACTTACATCCATGCAAATGAAGAATTTGCGTCAGCATCTCTCAGTGATGTTGTTGACCGTATGCCTCAACAAATTGAGGCCACTAAATGCTACTTCTGCGGATGCGACAAAACTTTTTTCAAGTTCTGCCGAAGCTCTGACAACACGTTCTAGGAAACATTAAGACGCCTCTAAGAATAGTCCGTTGAGTCAGTCTGAAGATGATCCTATCACATGTGCCACCAGCTGTGCGGGGCACCCCACAAAGTTTACGATGTGTTCGCCCAGTTCGTGTTGTAAACATTCTTTCGAGCAGTTGATTTCACGTTCTATTACCCTTTTAGTTTTACTGCGCGTTGAAAATATTCTTCCTTGCACTTATGTCCACGCGTAATGACTCTTCGAATTTCATTTCATGTCGTAACCCTCTCACTGCACATCCACGCGATATTAATCACTCATTGCAATCCGCTTAATGCCAGGAATAACCTTTACACTTTAACCTGGGAGATATTGCGATTCTTGTTTTATTTTGCGCCTAAAATATTCTTCCGTATATCTACGCCCACCCAGATGCTATCAATACACTTTAAGTGAGAGTTAACATGGTTTCACTCATATAAACATATTTTTATTTCAGGAAAAACTACGATTTCAGCCAGTCAGTCCCAAAGAAGCCGGCGAATTTCAATCTGGGAAAGGGACTTAGACGTCTTAGAACCATCGAGAAACTGAGAGAAAATGAATTTTTGCCTATTAAATTATTATTATTAGTTTTAATACCTTCTAACACACACCGTAACATTCGGATTTACTGCCACAGTGAAGATTTGAAGATCTATCAACACATTCTGCTGATGAAAACTTCACTATTTTTCTCTTACGAACTATTTTTTCAATGTCGTGTTCTACGAGGTGCTGTTGCGCATGTATTTTTATTAAGGAGCAGGATTTAATAATTCAAGAAGTTGTTTGTCCTCGTCCTTACAAGGACTCGCGGCCTTCAATGGACTTCCATTCATTGGAACCTAAGTCGTGTGTTAAAGGACAGAAAAAATTAGACGTTCTGTGTTAATTTTAGTTGCATCGTATTTTTGCACAAACCTAAACGCAAAGATAGTAACAAGATTCAATTGTTATACAGTAATAAAATAAATGTATGTGTATTTGCACATTACGCAAGTGAACAACTAGAATGATTGATGAATTACATTGACATGGCCACATGAATTTTAGCTGAGTGCAATAATAGTTCAACAGTCGGGCAGGCCTGCACTCATACAACACTGCACGCAATTAATGCAAGCATTGATCCAGGCCTGAATGAAGCCTTCCCTCCTGCTGCGAGTGTAAATGCTGTTTAGTTTGTCATTTCCTCACAAAGTTCAGATAGGCACAATTCCAGGCTCTGTAGTGAATCAGTTAGCGGATGTTGTCGACTCAAAAATTCAACAATTGCAAAAATGGTAAAAAACGTAAACTGGAGATATCTATTGCAATATCGCCGAGCGGAATATTAGAAGTGCAAAGCATTCCCAAAGGCATACTTCGTCGCACGTGTTTAAGCAATACACAAGCGACGGATGTACATCTATAACTAGAGCGCTATCTGCCTAGCAGCAGCGCGACGAGTAGGATAGTGGCATTCAAAGCTCTCCTATTGACTGAATTCACCCACGCGCTGTGACGAGGCATATATTTAAGCCACACCGCCGGCGTGTGCCGAGGTGTGGATGAGAAAATGCCCCTGCATTGCACCACGTTGTCGCACAATGACTCGCCAAGAAGCATCAAAGAAAAATTATTAAAAAAAAGCTCCAATTTGGACGCAGGATAATGAGTTAAAGTTAGTCTATTAGGCAAACGGGATTATCGCATTTGAATTAGCTATTGCATTTTTTTTAATTTCTAACGTAGTTCATTATGACGCATGTTCATGTACCGGATTAGTCCCACGACGATTAGGAATTATTCTTCTACGATCATGGATCGGTAAGAGCAATTTTCTTTTGAATGTCAGGAACAAACTACGTTTACAGGGAGTTAATGAGTAGATTAATTAACGATAAACTTATTTATCGAGTGAATGAATCTAATGACATGAATCAAACATTTATATCGATTCCCAAAAAAAAAAAAACGTACCTAAGACCTAAGTGCCAAGCATCGATCTGAACCATGAAACACAGACAATGGGAATTCTAATGTGTTGAATAATACATAAATTTGTCTGCAACAGCTTCCACTGAGCTTTATTGAGAAGATACACATAAAATGTTTCCTCGCTTAGTTTTTCAATTAGTGACAAATTTTATGAAATATTACTTTACTTGAAATAATCAGAGTGGTGAGAGACGGACGATAACTCCAGAGGTGCAAAAGAATAAAGGAATAAATTAATTGTTTCTTCATTAGCATCATTCAAACACAAATCCCTTATTTCCCTGGAACGAGAGTGTGGTCGCGCATTTTTAAAGATATTTTCCAAACCCATTTACATTTTAAATATTCTTACCTCCTCAGATGATGATTGCCCGACCAACCGTATTTGGTCTTCCATATCAATAATATTCCCTGTTTGAACAATGATTCTTCGAGAGTAATCAGCCATAACGAATCTTCACGCTTGTACACAACTGACTGAACCACTCACCGGCATTGGCACGGTCTGACTGTCGCTCACGACGCTCAGTGGCAGTGCCGCTGCTACATCTGACGGCAGATGGCTGAAGCATTGGATTCGCAATTTGTTCCGAGGAGGGGCATATTCAAAGCGAGCATCTACGAGAATGTTCTAAGAATACACGAGCTATTCTTTTTTCCGTTTGAATTTTAGAATTCAAAATAGGAGCTGCTACATAATTTCAATGTCATGTTGATAATTATACGGCAGCATGGTCTATTGTTCCTAGGTGGTGGTCTGACAGAAACTGTTAGGAGTCTAATTTTCTACGACTTATAAAGCAAATATTACGAAACCTACGTAGAATGAATAGAGTTAGTCTATGATTCGCATATATGTGCCAATGATTTTGCACACGTAATTATGACGAATTTTTTCAACAATTATGCATTAGGCCTATGTGGATCTCATGAAAAAGATAACAAGATAGGTCTGTATTCCTTTGCAACATATTATACGTACGACATAATATTACTCGTATTATACATCTACGGCTACTCCCCGGAATTGATTATCGTTCCCCATTAACATGTTCTAACATGTTCATAGTAAATTTTTTACTACTACACTCTGCTTGTAATTCCGGGGCAAATGTGGAACTTATGAGCATTCATTGTTGTTACTGGCTTCTATCATTTAAAGAATTCAATAGATAAACATATTTAGTCTACTATGATCAACATATTTAATGGGTATATTAGTTGTACCGTGATTGGGGGAGGGGGAAGGGGAGGGGAAGGGGAAGTCGACGCGGATATGTGGAGACTAGGTAGTGCTTGACTGCTTGTTATTATCCCCCTAACTACATCGTTAACGCGAGGACTTGATGATAGTATCGTAAACACGCCGATGTCTCAGAGAGTATAAGTTAAATGACATTGTTAAATTTTTACAATGTACATCAGAGACATCTACCTGAGCATATCCAAACAATGAGACATTTTGCCATGAGGGATTAGAGAATATTTATTTGAAGGTAACAAAGTGTGATTATTTCATTTGATTTTTATCATGATCTGTTCTTGGTTATTTGCACCAACCTGATCTCTAGTAATAGTGCCGTTTTCTCCATGATGGGAAGACAGTTGATAAGTGAAAAAGGTTGTAGGAACAACCAAACTCAATCGACTGATAATTAATTTTCCTCATAGACCTCCTTAGCTTGAAATATTTATGCTACTGAATAACCACTGGAATTCTAGTTCAATGGTTAAAATAAAATAATCAGTAAATGTGTTTTTTATGTTTTTGTTCTGAAAAGCCTGGGCTTTCTTGAGTTACGTTAATGCCATTTATGCAATGTTTAAAATTTTGCAGAACGAATAAAAAATTAAATAAAATTACCAAAGGCTAATGATCAAGGTCTTTCTAGGTATTCTTCAGGAGTCATAAAAAAGATTTTGGTCATTTCAAACATGAGCCTTAAGAGGCTACTGTTAATTTATCTCAGCCTTTGGGATGTCTGTCTTAAGTACCCTTCATTTTTCCTTTACTGTTTCTTTTTTTTTCTTTTCAATTTACTGTTTTTATGTTTTAGGTATTCTGTGTGAAAACTCATCTTGTACATAGATTGTCTTTTTTGTAGTTATTCAAAATTGTCATTTCTATTTGCTCCTCTGTGGGTTGCCTTTCTTGTGAAAAAAAGTCTTGAACTAATGTAATAATAATTTACTAATAATTCTAATATGCCAGTAAAAATATTTGTACTTTTAAAGTCTATAAATGATATTATGAGTGAAAAATATTCTGTCAAAGCAAACATTAAAAATAATTTGATACCTATTGGTGAGCTGAAAAATGCAATGATAGAAGCATTCTGTGCATGTCATAAGATACAAATCATAGTTTATTTAAACAAATTCAACAATTTATTTACCACAAGCAATACAGAGGTAGATTGTTTCTTAATTCTATTACAATGGTTAAATTTGAACATGTGAACACAAGAACATTTAAACATTTTGAATATTTCTTCAGCTTTTTACTAGATACACTAAAGTTGTAAAAAATATTTTAAATTCAAAAAGGTTCAGGAACTACATTTGAAAAAAAAAAAAAAATTTAATATGTAAGGAAAGGAATGGGCAACTTTTGTAATTCTTATGATCAGTTTACATATTCAACCTTTTCAACAGCTGTTGCTGTGATGCACTGTTATTACATATCTATGCTTGCTTTCAGAGCTTCAGCCGCATTCAGTGCTTCATAGTGCCAAAAGCGAGGGCATCCTTCAACTTGATACTGTAGCAAGGTTCTTTGCAGTGGTGGTATACATCATAATACTCATTTTAAGACTTTCACTCTGTATTTCTTTTAAGGCTCTTGATAAAAACTTGAAAGGAATTTTTGCATAACTTACTAACTTGAGATTGGATTGCAAAATTAGAGATCATTTTACAAAACTTACTAAATGAAAGACATTATTTCTTTTTTTTTTAGTTTTTAAGAAACAATTAATGCTAGATTAGAAAATACAAAGCGAACATATTTTATGCAAGCCATGTTACAACAATATGAAATTAACCAAATAGAGCTGAAAGATATTAAAAGAATTAAGACTAAAGTTCAAATTAAATTCATCTACAGCAAACAGAAAAGAAGACTAATAATTATTAAGGAAAAATTTTCACCTCAAATGCTCAAAAAAGAATAAAAGCAAGAAAAATTTATCTCTTATACCAAATACCAGGCCTCTCCTCCCTATGGGAGGGTAGCCGACAGCAGGCCACAAACAACACCCTCAGTCACTAGGATGCAAGAGAGGCAGCACTGGCTGCACCAGAACTGCCAGGATCAGCAGCAGCCCAGCACAACCACCTTCCACAGTCAGGCTCGACAGCCATAGCTGGTTTACCCCGACCGCTTCATTGAGTGCAGCCCCTCCCCCCGCACAGGACAGGTCAACCCCATCACACGCGAGCAAGCTCCCAGTACCGCGTCAAAAATAAAATTACCTGCTTATCCACTGCCCCCACTCACTTCTGTCCGCAGTCATCTCTCTCGTCACATCCACAGTCAGACCCCTTTCATACAAAGCACGCTTCACCCCATGTCCAACACATCCGTGGTCTACCTCGCACTGTAATACCACTCACTTCCGACATATAAATCTTTTTCACCAGCCGCTCAACATTTATTCTTTCAACATGCCCAAACCATCCAAGCACTCTTTCATCCACTCGCCTGCTCAGCTTTTTGATAA